>JABXES010013857.1:0-37127 GCA_013375695.1 Dictyostelium brefeldianum | reverse complement strand
TTATTTTTTTAATACACAAATATTATAATATAACCCCCTCCTCATTCAATCAACTTTTTTATTTTATTTTTATTTGCTTTGGGCCTAAATATATATTCTCGGAAACACCCAAAAGATCTCGTTTGCTGTACTGTTTTTATGTCATAAATTTACAAATTTTTAAATTTCATTTTATTAATAAAAAGAAATAAATTTAAATTTATTATTACCACAATTAATATTACCATTATTATTATTATATTAATATCTATATGTGTTTTAATTTACTACCAATTTGTAATTTTTGAAATTTACTCGTGTGTTAATTAATGTGTGTTTGATTGACCAAGTGTTTAATTTTTTTTTTTTTTTTTTTTTTTTTTTTTTTTTTTTTTTTTTTTTTTTTTTTATTTTTTTTTTTTTTTTTTTTTTTTTTTTTTTTTTTTTTTTTTCTTTTGGTTTTCTTTATTTAAAATTTATTATAAAACAATAAAACAAATACACACATACACAACTCATATTATACAAATATATATAAGGTTTAATAGGTAAATTTATTTGTTTTGGCCTATATATAAGATCTAAATTTATGAATCTTCATACATACACACATACACACTTTCATACGTATTATTATATACACACACACACCAAATGAATATTATGATTTTTTTTATTTTTTTTATGAAAATTTAATATAGAAATTTTATATTAATTATTTTAAAAAAAATTCTTTTTTTCATTTTTAGAAAAACAAAACAAAACAAAACAAAACAAAAAACAAACAATATAAATATAGTAATAATGGATCCAATATCATTAAAATCATCAACAACATCATTAATTAAAGAATGTACATCAAAAGAATTAATTTCAATGGAAGATGAATTTGCAGCACATACATATCATCCAATTCCAGTTGTTTTTAAGAAAGCATCAGGAGTTCATGTTTGGGATGTTGAAGAAAAAAAATATTATGATTTCCTTTCAGCATATTCAGCAGTAAATCAAGGACATTCCCATCCAAAAATAGTTTCAGCATTAATTACACAAGCACAAAAATGTGCATTAAGTTCACGTGCATTTTACAATGAAGTATTTCCACAATTTGCCAAATACATTACAGAATATTTCAATTATGAAATGGTACTCCCAATGAATACAGGAGCAGAAGCAGTTGAAACATCCATTAAATTAGCAAGACGTTGGGGTTATGCAAAGAAAGGTATTGCTGAAGATCAAGCTATTATCATTAGTTGTAAAGGTTGTTTCCATGGTCGTACCATATCAGTTATTTCAATGAGTGATGATCCATCATCCTATAGTAATTATGGACCATTAATGAATGGTATCATTAAAATCGATTATAATTCAGTTGAACAATTGGAAGGTGTTCTCAGTGTACATGGTGATCGTGTATGTGGTTTCATTGTTGAACCAATTCAAGGTGAAGCAGGTGTAGTAGTACCAAACGAATCATATTTAAAACAATGTTTTGACATATGTAAAAAATACAATGTACTTTTAATTGCAGATGAAATTCAAACTGGTCTTTGTCGTACTGGTAAAATGTTATGTTCAGATTGGGATAATGTTAAACCAGATCTTGTATTACTTGGTAAAGCAATTTCAGGTGGACTCCTTCCAATTTCCGCTGTATTGGGTTCAAAGGAAATAATGTTGACAATTAAACCAGGTGAACATGGTTCAACTTATGGTGGTTCACCATTGGCAAGTGCTGTTGCTATGGCTGCACTCGAAGTTTTAAAAGAGGAATCACTCGCTGAAAACGCCCAAACATTGGGTCAACATTTCCGTGATGAAATCTCTAAAATTAATCATCCAGCAATTCAATTGATTCGTGGTAGAGGTTTATTAAATGCAATTGTTATCGATCCAAATTTCACTGTATCTGCTTGGGATATCTGTATGAAATTTGCTGAAAATGGATTACTCGCAAAACCAACTCACGATAATATAATTCGTTTAGCTCCACCATTAACAATTACACTTGAACAAATTAATGAATGTGTTTCAATTATTCATAAAGTTATGGATAGTTTAACAGTTTAAAAAAAAAAAAAATAATAAATTTTATTTAATAATATATAATATAATAATTATACTACTGTTACTACTTATTATATTTGTGATCACACTAACACAATCGTTGAATTATATGTTAATATTAGCGCCTATCTCGAATTGTATCACAAATATATTTCAACACTATTTATAAATTTCTAAAATCTCTTGAGAATTAATTTAAAAAATAAAAAAATAAAAAAAAAACTTTTTTTTTCAAAAAAAAAAATAATTTTTGTATTAATTTTTTTTTTAAATATATTAGACACCAACATCATATATATGTATAATTAAATTGTAGTTTTATAGAAATTGTAATATAATAGATTTTGTGTGATAATAATAATAAAAAGAAAAAGACTATATTGTTTTTTTTTTAAAAAAAAAACATAAAAGTATGGCACATAGAAATATTGCAAAATTTTCATCATTAAAATTAGTATCATTAAATCATTTATCAGATCATTTTAAACAAGATATAAATTTAAATATAAATAATAGTAATGGTGGTAATAGTAATGGGAGTGGAAGTAATGGTAACCAATCTTATGATCAAGAATCAAATATACATCAACCATTATTATTAAATTTAAAGTTTACAGAATATGAAGAATTCAATTATACAATAAAAGTTACAACAGGTGAAACGGTTCAAACTACAAAGAAATTAGTATCTGATAGATTATCAATTAAACAATCTATAATATCATTTCATTTAGATGGTAAACAAATGATTGATCCATTATCATATAATGATTTTAATCAAATTAAAAATTTAAAAGTAGATTCAATTGATATTGAAGTAAAGGTAACGTAATGTAATTGTATAACAACAATATTAATAATACCATATGGTATACTAATATTATTACCCACTTTACCTTACCAACAGATACTTGGCGAAGTTAATAAAGAAGATGTTTTAAAGTTTATAAAAGAAGAAATAGAAAATAATAATAATAATACAAATAATAGTAATAATAATGAATCAACAACTAAAAATAGTAGTTGTACATCATCACCTTCTCTAGCATCATCTTCATTATCTCATACATGTACAATCGATAATAATAATACAAATAATACGCCACCACCAACTATAACAAATGATATAGTAGTATTATCACCAACATATATTAATAGTAGCCCAAAAAGTGGAAGTAGTGAACATTTACAGAATAATAGTAATAATGTTTGTAATAATAATAATAACAACAATGGGAATAGTAATTCAGCACCATCATCAGTTCGTTCATTGTCACCAATTTTAAATAGTACATCTACAGATAGTGTTAATAGTAGTGGTAGTAATAGTAGTAATGGTATTAGTGGTGGAAGTAGTAGAAATGGTAGACATATTCAATCATTAAGAAGACATAGTGTAAATGTGCATGTTGAAGAACCATCTGATGATACAACATCACTATCACAAACATTAAGTAGTCCTACTTCACCTTATACATCAAGAAGAATTCATGGATCACCAAATAACAGTAATAATAACTTTAACACCATCATTAATAATCCATCATCATCACCAAATAGACAACAATTTAATTTAATTCCTGAAGAATCATCAATAGATTCACCTAGAATGATGGATAACAATAACAACAATAGTTTTAGTAATTCATCTTCACCAAATGTACCATCATCACCAAAAAATCATATCTTTGAAAATAGTAATAACAATAATAATGAAAATAATAATAACAATGTAAATAGTCAATCAATTAGCAACCATAAAAAAACACATCTTAGAATTAGTTCACTTTGTGCTGATCTAAGTTTAACAAAGAGTTTAGGTTCATTTTCAAATAATAATAACAACAATATAAATACCAATAATAATAACAATACTATACCAATTCAAAATGCATTGGGTAGATTAGATTTAAATGATACTGGGAATAATAATAACAACAATATAACAGATAATGGTGTCAATAATGGTGGTGAAACCAAATAACCACAATTAATACAACCAAAAAAAAAATAAAAAAAATAAAAAACCCTCCTGTAATATCAAATATATGTATATAATTATATAATATACAATATATAACTCATTCACTAAAATATCATATATTCAACGTTTCTTTGTGCAAAATTACTCAGATTTCTTTGTGAGTAATTTTGGCCTAATTTGTATAGTTTTGGTGTGATATCTAAAATAATTTTTATTTTTTTTTATTTTTTTTAATTAATTTTTTTTAAAATTAACTTTTTTTTTTTTTTTGAAGATATCCAGTTGTTTAGTAAACAGATAAAAATATATAAAACTACTATTATTACTACTTTTATTATTAATATAATAAAATAATAAATAATAAATAATACTATAGTAACACAAAATGGAATTAAATAGTAATAATACAATTAGTAGTGACATTATTAATAGTGACGATAACAAAATGGATAATAATAATAATAATATTTTACCCGATATTTCAACAACAGAAAACACAAATTTTACAAAAATAAATTCAAATAGTATTGTAGAATTGGGAGAAGAAACAATTAATAAAACTCATAGTAATAGTAATAACACCAATAATAATAATAATAATAATAATAATACTACACATAGTCATAGTCCAAGTCACTATATAATGATACAATATCATATAATTGAAAAATATTTAAAGAATTTTTTAAATGCTGGTGTAGATAAATGGTCATCAAAAATTCAACAAATTAAAGATATTATCCGAGAATTGTATAGTAATCCAATAGATTTAAATTTTAGTGATTTAGATATTGGTATAGATGAAGAAAGTTTATATTCAAATTCATCAAGCGATAAATTTTTAAACACATATTCAATGCAAGAGTTGGAAGATTATTTCGAGAAATTTGGTATAAAGGGTGGTTTAGCAGCAAGAGGTTACACTAATCCAAAAATAACAATTGACTATTCTGATCCATTCGTACATAGATTAGAAGTAATTGATAATATTCACACAAACAATGGAAGTACTAATGGTAGTAGTGATCCAAAAATAATGAATCAAATATTAATTGATATATTTATAAGAAGAAAAGAAATAAATGTAAATGAAATATTGGAAGAAAAGAAAAGACATGATAATCCAGAATCTGATAAAAATATAGGTCCACCTCCAAATGTTGATCCACGTTATGTACCACAATTTAAAATGGAAGGCCAATTATTTGAATGGAAAGATCTCATACCAACTGAACAAGTAATTAAACAAATTGATTTCACTATTCATGCAAGTGTAATTGAATGGATGTGTTTACAAGATCCTTCAAGAGTATTTGTTGAAGAAAGACCACCATTACCTGGTCAATTATATCCTGGTTTAGGTGTAACAAAGTAAGTAGTCATATGAACATACAGTACTGGTATATACATACTAACTCCTTACCTTTATATGTAGGCAAATTAATAATTTATTAGTTCATTTAGCAACATCGCAAAGAAGAGATTGTTTATTGAATAAACCATTTAGATTTTATAATGCATTTATGTATCAAACAAGGGATTATTTTTATATTGATCCAAGTGTACAAGCAATATTCCTTAGTTTGTTAAATGATGTTGAAGGATCAATTACCAAGTTTGGATTATCATTGGTATCATGGTGTTTTGAATTTGGATGTGTTAGAGAAAGAGCAACTGGTAATATTGTAAAATGGGAATTCCATAAACAAGCTAGACCAATTTCAAATAGAATGTGTAATTATTTTAAAAGTAAACAATATACTGAATTGGTTCAAAAAAATATGAGACCTCATAATACATTTTATATAGATTTTAATGGTCATCCTTCATTATCTCATTTTAATGGTCATCCTTTAATATTAACTGAACAACAATTAAAAGATCAGTCACCATCAACATCAACAGAAACAACAACCACAGTGTAATAATAAAATAAAAGAAACAACTTTTATATAAACTATTTAGATGTGTAATTTATTATTATTATTGATTGTAGTTATTAATGATTGTTGTGTATGCTAATTGATTGTTTGGGAAGAAATCAGTTTCGTATAGTTTAGTGTAGGTTGGTGTTGATAGTTCACTTTTGTATTTCCAATTTGTATTAAATTCTAAATCATATAGTTGTTTTTCGTTTATTAAATTTGGTATATTATGATTTAATATTTTATCTCTTTGTTTTAATCTATATTCATTATTGTGTGGATATTCGTTATATGTATACCTTGTTAAATATTCAAATGCATCACCATCAAATAATGGTTGTATTAAAATAGAGGCTTGTTCAATTGGTAATGCACCACTCCATATTGCCCATTTAATATCAATATCATTATTTTTCCATGCACGTTTTAAATTATCTAATTTACTATTCTTATTTTCATTCATACTATAATTCTCTCAATGACACACAAACAATAATATTACATATTGTTGCAATATTAAAAAAAAATAATAAATATCTGTCTAAAAATTCTAAAAAAGATCTTTTTCAAGAATTTTTTTTTTTTTTTGAATATCAACTGTTTTTTTAATTTTTTATATTACATAACAGAATAATACACACAAAATGACAGATAATATTACAACAACGATAAATACTACAACAACAGAAGAACCAGTAACAAAACGTGAAATATTGTTTTTTAAAGTGTTTAGAAATTTAGTGGTTAGAACAATTATATTTGATTTTATTAAAGGTACAGGAAAGAAATATAGTGAAATAGAATCTGCATTATGGATATCAACAAATGGACATTATGGATTGTTAAAAGATAAATTAGAAAGAGATATACCATTGGTTTATGAACCAGAATCACATGTAAAGATTGGAGCGTTAATAAAAGATTTATCAGTCTATAAAATCTATATAAATAAAGTACACAAATACAATAGTATTACAATTAGTAATAAAGCAACAAAAGCATCTATCCATGGAATGATGATTGATACAAATTTGGTAGATCATGTAGCATTGGTTGGTAAATTGGATTTCATAAAATATTTACACGATAACAATGCAGAATTAAATTGTTTCAAACATAAACAAGCATTTGATAATGCATGTTTATCTGGTTCATTGGAATGCGTATTATATTTAGAAGCAATTCCAAATATTGTTGTAACAAAAGCTGCATTGGATAATGCATGTTTAAAAGGTCATTTACACATTGTAAAATATTTAATAGAGAAAAGAAAAGAAGGTGGCTCAGTGGCATTATCAAATGCAATTGAAAATGGTCATTTAGAAGTTATCAAATATTTACAAACTAGCAGCATCATTGATGAAACAATGCCATCACTATTAACAACTACAACAAGTGCATGGGATCAAGCAGCAAAAATTGGAAGTTTAGAAGTTGTAAAATATTTACATGAAAATAGAAATGAAGGGTTCACTCAATTAGCTATAAATCATGCTGCAATGAATGGTCATTTGGAAGTTGTCAAATTCTTGGTTGAAAACAGAACAGAAAGTTGTACACCAGCTGCATTGAATTTAGCTGCTAAAAACAATCATTTCCAAGTTTGTAAATACCTATTGGAAAAGAATGTACCAGGTAATAATAATTGTGCTTGTAATGCTGCTTCTTCAAATAATATAGAATTAGTTGAACTAATTTACAGTGCTTCACCATACCGTTGTTCTGCAAATTCATTTAATAATATTTGTCTCACTGGCAATTTGGAAATGATTAAAACTCTCACACAATTGCAAACACCTTGTACTTCAGCAGCATATGAAAAAGCAGCAACCAATGGTCATTTACATATCATTGAATACCTACATAATATTCGTACAGAAATTAAATCAACTCCTGCTGCATTAAATTTAGCTTCACTCTATGGTCATTACGATGTCGTTTTATATTTAATTAAAAATCGTCGTTTAGATTGTACATTGGAAACTGCCTTAGAAATGGCTTTATTTCAAAAACATGAAAAAATTATTAAATTATTAAGATCTCTAATAGCTGATCCAACTTTATTAAATTCACTTTTAGAAGAAAATAATTAATAAATAAAATAAAATAAAAAGTAATTTATCTGATCAGATATTCCCATTCAAAGGGAACTCAAAGATGCTAAATTTAAAAATAGTGTATTTGTTTGTAGAATTTCAGAAGAACTATTACATTGGCATTAGGTTCAACATTTATGTAATCCAAAGAGAGTAAGCAATAAATTAAAAGGTGATGTTAGTTTTCTTACTACTATTTTTTAAAATTTTTAATTTTTTTCATTTTTTTAATTTTCATTTTTCCATACCACAAACTACAACATAGACACATAAATAAACAAAATGAATGATATAGATTATAATAAAGAATTATATACATTGGAAGAAATGTTAATTAATAATAGTAGTGGTGAAAATATAAACAAGGAAATTAATAGATTATTGACAAAGAAAGATAGTGGTGGATCAAAATTAATATATGTATTAGAATATGATTATAATGATATTGATGAACCGTTTAATGAATTACAAGAATCAGATCAAATAATATATTATAAATTAAAAGAAGCATCTTGCGGTGGTAGTGATGGTGAATTTGGTTTATATATGACAACAATGGTAATAACTGAAAATAGATTTTTAGAAGATACAAATGGCATTGATTTAACAAATGATTTAAAAGAATGGGATAATTATGATTTAGAATCATTTTTAATTAATTTTATATCAATTGATAATGTGTATTGGGAAGATATGGTTATGACAACATTGGAATTTGATGAAATATTACCTGGAGGTTCATTGGGTGAAATTGAACATTATAAAAAGAAATTACCTCATCATTTTCAATCTCAGATTTCACAATCATTCTTTTATAAAGTTTCTGCTTTTATAATCTATAAAAAATCAGAATTACATTTACTTATCGATAAATATTGTAGTAAACCATTAATAAAAGATAGAGAATTAAATAAATTAAAACAACTAGCCAATATTTAAACTACAATAACATCAACATCAAGTTTAATAATGAAAATGATTAATACACTTATTTTAAAATGTGTTGTATGGTATGGTAGGGTGGTGTGTGTGAATTATAAAAACAAAATATGTGTTAAAGCAATTTTATATTATTTTTAATAACTATTAAAATGTTTTTTTTTTTTATTTTATAAAAAGTATCAAATAATAAATAAATAAATAGATAGATAGATAAATAAATAATTATTTGTTTTCAGAATGAAGAGTAATATAATCTCAATTTGTTTAATAGTTGTTGTTTGTTGCTTAGTTACAATTTGTGAATCAGTATGCACACAAAGACAATGTGGTATTTTAAATTCAGAATGTGGTGCTAATTCTGCTTGTGCACCAGGATACTATTGTGTAGGAGGTACTTGTCAACAAGGTAAATTAGAAGGTAAAAGTTGTGATTATTCTAAAGGATGTGCATTGGGATTGAAATGTGATTATTATGGTGGTAGTCAATTTAAAATTTGTAAACCATTGAAATATCAAGGATTAAATAAAGAATGTCGTAATTCAATTGATTGTTTAGGTAATTTACAATGTATCGAAAATGTATGTTCAAAAGTAGCAGGTGGTAATTGTACAGTCCATGAAGATTGTGAACAACATGCATATTGTAATATTGATAATCAATGTGTTAATCGTTTATCATTGAATTCAGATTGTATATTCAATCAAGATTTATGTACATTTGATTCAATTTGCAGTAAAGTTGATGGTCGTTCAAATTATTTAGCTGGCAAATGTGCAAAAATGTTTTCAAAAGTATCTGGTGAATCTTGTTTTGCACAATATGGTGAATGTAATCAAAATGATGGTTTGTTTTGTCCTTCAAATACAGGTTACACATCAACATGTACAAAATTAAAAGATAATGTAAAAAAGTGTAATTCAAGTTCAGATTGTGATAAATTATGGCAATCTTGTGAATGTACAGGTACAATCAGTAATTCAACATGTCAATTGAAATTTAATATTGATAATCAATGTTCTCAATTATACGTTGATTTACAATCGTGTTTATCTGGTCATAGTTGTTCAGTTGTCAATGATATCGGAAGTGTTCATGAACTTTATGAAAATGCTTGTAATATGAAATATTGTAAACAAGAATCACTTTGTTTTTATAGTCGTTGTTTAAAGAAAGAGTTTGGTAATTGTGTATTTCCTGATAATTTACAATGTAAACAACAAGGTGTATTTACGAATTTCGTATTAAAATCAAGAACTGGTAAATATACTGATGGACTAGGCCCTGATGCAAAGGATTTTGATGAATTGGATTCAAATTCCTCCTCTTCTTCAAATAATTCATCAACTTTCTCTCCACCAATTACTTCAAATCCAAGTATTATAATTAATGAAAATATCAATAATAACAATGCATCAACATTAAATTCAGCATTTTCATTATTCTTTATATTATCACTATCTCTTTATCTTTTCTTTTAATAATTGCACAAAAATAATAAAAATTTGTTGGTTTTTGCAAAAATGAAAATTTAATTTTTTTTTTTTTTGCAAAATTAATTTTGCTTTTATTAAAAAAAATCAAAAACAGCGATTTTTATTTTATTTTATTATACACAATATATAAACACACATACATCACACTCTTAATAAAATAAATACGATATTATCAGTTTGTGTGTGTTTTTTTAAAAAAATTTATTGTTTTTTTATTTAATAAAAATCAATTAACCACATATTTATATATACACATAAAAATGAATATTAAAGATAATATATTTATAGTTTTTACAATAATATTGGTAATTTCAAGTATGTTTCAATATCAATATAGTACATACCATAAAAGTTATTATCATCACTTAGTCTCTAACTCTTCCTCTCCTCCTTTTTCCTTTATCTTAAAGATATTATATTTGTATCATCACAATCAAATGTTAATATGCAAGATAGAATGTATTATTCATTAATAGGTTATCCATGTACTAGAATTATGACAATTGATGGACAATTTGGATGTTCATCATCACATGGTGGTGATAGTGGTATATTATATTTAATTGATGATGATGATTCATATAATGGTTATTTTAAATATAACCAACAATCAGATGTAATTGTAGTATTAGATTCAAATTATTTTAACAAGTAAGTAGAAACTACAATTATCATCATACTATATCATTATCATTATTATTATAATATTGTAATCCATATACTGATATTTGTTGCTCTTTCTTACAGAACATTAGTAATGGATATGTATTCTAGAAAAAAGATGAAAGGTGTAATTGTATTAAGAGATAACCCAAAAACATATGGATATTCACCAGAATTATCATATCCATTAAAACAATATGGATTATATCCAAATAGTAATATAAATTGGAATCCAAATGCAGATGGATTTACATATGAAGAATTTCCATTTCCAATGTTTGCAGTTGATAATGATGATTTTATAAATATTAGACAAGTTGCATCAGAGAATAGAGGTGGTAAATATCCTGCATATGGTGCTGAATTGGATTCATTTATGCAAGGCGCAATAAATGCCGAAACTTGTTTAAGAAGAGGTTTTTGTGAACCAGTTGGTGGTCAATCAATATGGACATCCCTTTCAAAAACAATTGATACCAGTAAAAATATAATATTGTTAATGTTACCATTTGATACAACTGCATTCTTTCGTGATATAGCAACTGGTACTGATCAATCTGCATATGCATTAATTGCATTGATTTCCGTATTAAAGAATTTATCAGTAGTAAATAAAAATGCTGCTAAAAATGGTGAAGTTGATACATGGAATCAAGAGATTGTATTTGCATTTTGGAACGCTGAAAGATGGGGATATATTGGTTCAACTAATTTCGTTAATGATTTATTACATTTTAAATGTACAACTGTAAGCAGTGATAACCCAAACGTTTGTTCAAATCCACCAACTATGGATTTAGCATTTGCATCACAAATTGATTTTACAAAGATATCAGCAATCATTGAATTAAATCAATTGGGTAATCCAGTAGATTCTGGTAAAGTAAATGGATTAGGTGATCCAATTTATAATTTAGTTTATCATGTAGGTGGTACTGGTGATACTACAAAAATTACCAATATAATTGATAGTGTTGCCACTTCATTTAATAGTACAATTGAATTTATATCAACTACATCAACTGAAATACCACCATGTTCAAGTATGTCATTTTTAAAAGTAAACTCTTCAATTCCAACACTCATCATTACAGATCATGATCAACAATATAGAAATAATTATTTTGGTGATGCTCAAGATAATTTTGCAAATGTAATTCAAAATAAAACTCAACTATATGATATAATTACAATTTTGACAAAATCAATTGACTTGTTAGCTGGTGGTCCAGGAAATGTTGCAATTGATAAATCATTTACAGATAGTGTTTATTCTTGTTTTGTAAATTCGATGGGTTGTCCATTATTAATTAAATTATTTGCAACTTATCGTATGTATAAAAGAAACTATAGTTTTGATTAATCATATGTATATATTAATCAGATCTTTCTTTTTGGTACAGCATTAAATCCAATTCCAAATTTTTATTCAAGTGTTTATGGTGTCAGTCCATCAAATCAAATTATGCCAATTGAAACTAGATTCCTTTATAAATTAATTACACATGTAACTCAATTTAATTCAACACATACAAATTGTACTAGAGATTCACAATGTGTAAGTTATTAAATATTTTATTATTAATTACATCACATTATATTGTATTGTATGTTACTAATGAATAATGGTAAACTTTCAGGATAATGTATGTATGGAAGGAAGTTGTGTTGAATCAAATACACATTATCATAATGCACTCTCATTAGCATTTTCTTATGATAATTCTAAAAATTCATGGATAATTTCAAATTCATCATATCCAGTATTTGTTGAAAGTAATTGGGATTATACAACTGTTAGATTATTTGTTCTTGGTTCATATTCAAATGAAATTTGGTTTTTAGTATCTGGTTTAGTAGAATTGTTAGTTTCTGTTGGTGTAATATATTATATTAAAAATTATTTATCAAAAAGATATAAACTTTTGTAAATAAATAAATAATATGTTTGTACACTTTGCTAAATATGTTTTGTTATTTATTAAATTTTTTGCAAATAAATTTAATGATAAAATGATTTTTAAAATCAGATTTACTTTTTTCAAAATGTTGTTTAATTGTTAATTTTTGTTTTGGTTTATCATCTTCATCACTGTCACCATTTGAATGAATAAATTCTTCATGTGGAATTTCAATAACTTTAATAAAAGAGAAACCAAATGTTATAGCAGCAATTAAAACATATGCACATGCCCAATGATATGGAATTGTTGAACCTGTAGTCCATGGTACGTAAACTTCACCATTTGGATCAACTGAATGAATAACACCAAAGAAAGTTAACCCTGCTGTAATCAATAAGAATATTGATGCTTTTCTTAATTTATTATCAATAATGAATGCTAATGAAGTACCCCAAAACAAAGAAGTACAAATAAATCCATGTGCTAATATCATAATTGTACCAATTTTTTGAACAAACAATGCAGATAATCCAAATGTAGTTTCAACCAATAGTGAATCAACAACTGCCATATTTAGAATTGGTGAAATTTGACCAATTATAATATTTGCAAATTGGAATAGTGCAGGAAAGAAACTCCATATAATAGCAGATGCATGATATGATTTTATACCTTTAGTATTATGAAATGTTTCTGAACAAATTTCAAATGCAATGAAAATGAATATTGGCAAAATTGCTGATTTTGGTAGAATGTTTGTTAACAATCCTAAATAACCAAAGAATCCACCTAGACCAATTAACAATCCACTAATAATTGAATAACCAGAACGTGCTTTAAATTTATTATGAAATACTGTATGACCGATATATGGTGTAGTTTGAGTTGTTGATCCAAAGAAACTACCAATAACAGTCGAAAATGCATCAATAAGTAATACCCATTTAACTTTATATTTATTACCAACATTGTTTGCACCATCAGTTACTGTAATTGATCCAATATTAACAAGAATTGCATATGGTATAACAATGGAAATATTTTGTTTAATTGCATTTGCAAATGCACGGAAAATATTTGAAGGATGTGGATAACTAACATAATAATTTTCAGCTACACCTTGTGGCATATCAGTTACAGATATTCCAACACCTGCCATAAAGTAAAATAATATTGAACCAATTATTGCTGATACCAATACACCAGATACATTAAATGGTAATGAGACAGCTAACCTACCACCATGTTTATTATGTCTATGCATTAATATTAATAACAGTATCCATAATGTTACCCACCCAACAACTGGTTCTTCAAAAATTGTAAGTATCTCATTTAAACCTAATAATGAAATACCAATTCCTGCCAATGCACCTGCTTTACCAGCTGGATGAAATTGTTTTTGTGCAAAACTAATTAATGTTAACAATGCTTTAAAACAACCAATTAAAAATACAGTTGCACAACCTACTAACCATGCTTCATAAGTTGCATCTGATTCTAATAATCCTCTTGCAATTGCTAATTTAAATACAGGTCCGCACACTAATAATGGTAATCCAATTGTAGTTGGTGTATCAAGTCCAATTGGAATTGCTGTATATAATACTTTTGGATTTAATTCATAAAAATCCAAATAAATTGCATATGCTGATAATAATATACTACCAATACCAATTGCAAATGCTGGTCCTGGTATAAAATATTGTGTAACTAAATCCTAATAAAATTAATAAGTATATTACCCGCAAATTTAAATGAAATAGTATATTTTATTTTATACATACACGTGGCATACCAAAACCAAATACTAATATTCCAACCATTAGGGAAAAGTTTGCAAGATTATCTAAAAATACAGAAAATACAGCATTGACATCGCCAGATGTTGGTATAATTTGAGATTTAATACTTGATTTCCATGTTTTAACAACTTTTACACCATCATTATCTTGTTTATTATTTACATCATTCATTTCAATTTCAATTGGTTTAAATGAACTGAAATGATTATTATTGTTGTTTTTGTTATTGTTATTATCATAATGATTATTAATTGGAGTTATAGTTGAAATGAAAGCAGGTGTTGTTGGTTGTGCTTCATTTAGTGGTTGTGTTGGTTCAAATGAAGATGACGATGAAGGTAAATCTGTTTCTACAATTTCTTCTTTACCACTAAATGTATTAATATTATTTTTATTATCTGACATTTTTATTTTTATTTATTATTTATATTTGTGGTGTGTTGTGTATAAATAAATAATTAATATAAAAATTAATTTAACCGCGGGGGTATTAAATTAGAAATAATAATAATAAATTAAATAAATAAAAAAAGAATAATTGTTATTGTAAATTAAATGTAGAATGATTAAATTTTTTATTTATTTATATAAATCCTATCGCATAACAAAAAAAAATTTGAATTTTATATATTTATATTATATTATACTAACAACAATCATTCATTTAGCCCAAAAATAACTGTGTTTGTTTTGTGTGTTTGTTTATTGGTTTTGTGTGTTTGTTTTGTGTTTTTTTATTTTGAGAGGGGTTAAATGTCTATTTTTATATTTATATTTTTTTGATTTGTTTGTATGGTATTTATCGATTTGCTTGAGGTAACTGATGATTAAATTTGTTCAATTATAAAAAAGTAAATATTTTAAGTATGGGGGTGTGTCAGTATTTCAAATAAAAGGATATATCATGTTTCATGTTTAATGTTACACATATTATTATGTATGTGAGTGTGAGTTTGTTCGGTGAATTATATAATTTATAAATAGAATATTATAATAATTGGATGAAATTTAAGGTTTGGATTTATAAATATATAAATAATAAATCGGAGAGATTGATGTTTTTGTATAATGTCAATTTTTACTAGATGCAACTACCACTACCATAGTGTGATCATCATAGTAAACACAAAAACAACAACAATAACAAACCATAAAAATACCATCATATAATTTTAGTTAAAAATACTAAATATACTAATACTACATTAAATATACCAAAAATAGTTTTTTAAAGCTATGCAATAGGTACTAATAATGGTTCCATTGAAGAATCAGAAGGTCCATATTTCCATGCTCTGACAAAAGAATGCTATTACAGAAACTCCTACAACTGGTATTACTGTTGCAAGTATTTTAGTTTTTGTATCTAATTCATCATCTTTATGGCAATGTTCAGCATCAACATATCCTATTGTATAGTATAGTTAATATACAATATTATGTTTATTATTTTCATTATTAATTGTTGTGTACACACTAACAATCATACAAACAATAAAATTATATGTGGTGTGAAACAACAAAAAAAAAATCCCAATAAGGCTAACTATATGTTTTCTATCATTATTAAAACAGGTCTATATATTGTTTTAGATTATTATTTTTTATGGTAGTGTTTGGTGAATATCATTTAAACTATTAAACATATATAATACCAAATCGAATTAAACAATTAAAAAAAAAAATCACGATTGAAATGCAGATTGGAATTTTGTCTAAATGTCAAAAAAAAAAAAAAAAAATATTTTATTTTATTTTTTTTAAATTTAAATTATTTTTACCACAACAAACAAAAAAACACAGTTATACAAAAAAATAAAATTATATTTCAGATGAAAAATATAACCTTTCTATTATTATAATACAATTCTAAAAATAACATTGAAAATTTTTATTATTTAAATTTATAATTCCACATAAAAATAAAAACAACAATAATACTACTCCTACACATAAACTAACTATAATAAAATATATAACAATACAATAATTGTAATAATAATAATAATAACAGTACTATGCAATCTATACCATTTATAAAATCACATCGTAGAACAGCATCGGGTAGACAAACTAAAGATATAACTATTGATGTTGAAGCATTAACAAATGATGAAAAATTAAGCAGAAGTTTACATAGTGGAACTAGAAGAAAATCATCAAGTGTAATTGATAGACCAAGATTATTTGAATGGTTTATTATTATTGGTGTACCACCAATTGAAGCAAATCAACATAGTTCAATTAGTTTATCTTCTTCATCACCTTTATCAACTTCAAATTCACCTTCAACTTCACTTTCTTCTTCACCAAATGTTACAACAACAGGCACAAACAATAGTAACAGTTCATCACCACCATTACAAAGTTCAAAACCACCATTAATTAGATCATCATCACCTAGTAATGGATTTGGTAATAATAGTATTGGTGGATCATTAACAACATCAACAACATCATCACCTCAATTATTTAAAGCGAATGAACAACCAAAAGTACTTTACCAATATCCACCAGATAAATCATTGGAAGGGCTATCAGTTGAATTCTTTCCATTTCCAAATGGTGTTGCTGTAAGTTCAGTATCACAAACAGCATCACATACAAATTTATTTCAAGTATTATATCCACAAAAACATTTGAAACAATTGGAAGATTCATTTGTATTCATGTTAACTGATGAAAAGAAAGATGTTTTATATGGTATTTGTACGACTAAAATATCATCCATTGGTACAATTGCAAAAGGTGAAAAATTTGAAGTTGACATAAACGATGAACCATGTGACATGGATTCAATTCCTCAAATTGGTGATCTTGTTCATACTAGTCAAAGATGTTTTTGTATCCTAACTAAATATCCATTCTTTCCATTACATTTTGATATAATAAGTGGTATCCTTTCACTGCAACATATGCAAGAAATTACTAAATTTCAAAATTTAATGTCTTCATCTTCAAGAAAAAATAATTATATTAGAAAATCATCATCAACAAACAATAATACCAATAATAATATATCTTCTTCCACTACTTCTTCTACTCCTTCAACACCCCCTACACCTATTCCTATTCCTACACCTACTATTACATCAACATCTACAGAAAATAAAACAACAATAATAATAACAGATTCAACAAAATCAACAAATGTATCAACGTTAATAGATCCATTGGTAAATAATTTAAATTTTAAAGTTAGAGAAAGACCAATTTTAGAATTGATTGAATATTTTTATAATCAACATGTACCACTGATTGGCGAATCTATTGAATATAAAATATCAAGTCTAGGTGATCAAAAAATACAATTTAAAAGAAATGCAAGAACAACTAAAGATGCAAATAATCAAATGGATTATGGTGATTATATGTTAAAGTATGGTCTATTTACGACAATTCAATTAGTTCAACCAAAACAATTAATCATACTATTAAATGCTATAATGTTGGAGAAGAAAGTAATTTTTCATTCAAAAACAATTAGATCATTAACATCTGTAGTGTAAGTAATAACTTTAAATTTAATATCAATATATATGTTTGTGTATATATTAATATTTAACTTCTGGCTATTGTTATAGATTTACAGTATTATCATTATTATCACCATTTAATTATCAATCAGTAATATTACCATTATTACCAAATTCAGTATCATCATTATCAATTGTAGATTTATTAGCAGCACCAGTACCATATATAATTGGATTAACAGATATACCAAAAGATGTAGATTATTCAGATATTGTATTATTTGATATTGATACAGGTAAACTGTTATCAACCAATCAAATAAAGTTATTTCCACATTGGGAAAATGTATTGAACGTTTTAAATATAGTACATAAAGATATCAAAGCAACATTGGTACAACAAAAAAGAAATATAGCTTCACCAACTACTTGTTTCTCTGCAACTGAAGAACAAGAAATGAAACTACAACCTGTTATAGCCTCAATTAATAATCATATCGCTGGTTTATTTGAAAACTTTAAAAGACATTGTGTTAGAAATGTTACTCATTCAAAAACTATATCTGTTTTTGTTAAAGAATCTTTCATTTACACTGAATATCCAGATTCAATTCAAGATCAAGAATGGATGGATACTTTCTTAAGTACTTTAATGTTTTCGGTGTTTTTAGATCAAAAATTACGTACTGAAGATAATGATCATTTAATTGAATAAAAACATACAAAATAATAATAAAATATTATCCCCTCTCCCCCAATTGCAAATATATAGAAAATAATTGTTTTGTTTTATTTATAGAATTGATTAATATTTATTTAATATTTTTTTCTTTACAAATTGTTTGATCTATAATACGACCTCCAATTGTTGTACCACTTTCTGTATAATGTTCATAGTTAGTTGTAACAAATGGTTTCCCAACAATACCAGTCTGGTTCTAAACAATATGGTGTTTCTTCAAAACAAATACAAATTAGAGGTGATACATCATAATATCATTTGGTGGAAGAGGTGTAGATGTTGGAGTTTGTGTTGGTTAATATTTAAATTTACAAATAATATTAGTTGGTGTTAAACAACATAAAAATTAAATAAATTGACTAAATTTCAAACATGTTATACCTTTTTTATTTATATTAATTAGTTTATTTATTTTATTTTATTTTTATATTTATTTTATTTATTTTATTTATTTAATTAAAAATTTTCTTGAATTATTATTATCAATCCAACATTTAAATAACTTTTTCAATTTCTTATTTGATAAAGTTAAATCACAATTTGGGGTATTTGTTTTTAAACCTTGTTTATCGAGATAAACATGAGAGTAAACACCCGAACTTTTAAATGAACCATATTGCATAGTGTAAACTTGAACCATTGGTTTATCAATTAAATGGAAATAACCCAATGGATAACTTGGACATTGATATAAATGACCAACTGAACCACTTTTACAATTTGGTGTTGTACAAGTACCTTCACCACAAAGTAAACAAACTATTTTCAATAATGATTTACATTTTCCACAATAACCAGATGTGATATAATCCTTCATGAAATCAACATACTTGTTTGGTAAATCAATGAAATGTGGTAAAAATGTGTATTCACAAGGTGGTGGAAAAGTACAATAAATTTGTGGTGTTGATGAAATGTTTGGTGTGATCTTTTTCTTTTTTAAAAATTGACCCAATGTATGATCAAAGAATTTCTTGTTCATTAAACTTGTAATTAATGATTCTAAACTATCATGTGAGAATACACGAATACATTTACTGAAATCCGAAAGGGTATCCAATGACAATGATAATTCCAAATGTGGTGGTACTACACCCGGTGTAATCGATTGAATTAATGAAAGCATTATCAATAATTTTCTAATGTATGGATGAATATAATTGATAAATTCTGATCTAACTGAATCTTGCAATGGAGTTTCACTGAAAAACAAACGACAAAATTCATCGTATACAACTTGATGTACAACTGTAGTATTGTTGATTGATTCTTTTGGAATTACATTTGTTTTTATACAATGGAATATTATTGAATTGAAAATGTATAATGAAATACCATTAAACAATACAACTAAATGATCTTTTGGTGAAAGGAATAATGAATAGGTACTTGATGTAAATGGATCCATAAAGAATGTACATTGGTCGTAAATTGGTAATGTTTCATCTTCAATATCAACATCTGCAGTCATAATAACATTATACAATCTAGTTGTTGTAGTCAATTCTTTTTGAAAGTCTGTTTCACTCATTAGGAAATACGGGTCGTCTGATGGAGAGTCATTGTAAATTGTAGTTTTTCTTGATTTTAATTCCAATGTTTCAATATTTTGTAAAACGAATTTCCATAAATAACGATCGATTGAATATTTGGAAATCGGGTCCATTAAAACTAAGAAGTCATAATAACATAATTTTGTAAACAAATCTTTTGCAGCAGCTTTATATTGAATAGTTTCATCTGGTTTACCCAATGGTATAATTAAATCACATGGTCTTGAACAAAGTGGACATTTAAATGCATAAATTAAATCTGATTCATGATCAAGCTTTGGTTGTTCTTTGATATAATTATCCAAACATTTCTTATGAATATTATGATGACAACTACTAATGTAAGTTGAAGGTGAACGAAGGAATATATAACATGCAAATAAACCAGCTGGATCATCATGATATGGAATGTATTGTGTTGAACCTGGTTTAATATCAGTGAGGAAGAATGTTTCTATAAATTGTTGATAACGTGGATCAAATCCTTGTTTTTCATCATTTGTTAAATTGAAATTACTTTGAATTCTATTTTGATGATTTGGTGATGATAAATCAATATAACCCATTGAAAATAATCTACCGTTACTTAATCCAGTTTTACAAATAATACAATGTTCAAATTCACCAACTGGTTCATCATTTGAAATTTCAATATTACGATGATGGTGATTATGATTTTTTGATTTTGTTGATTTTGTTGATTTTGTTGAAGTGGTTGTGGTTGCTGTAGTAGTTGTAGTAGTTGGATTAACTTCTTCTTCATGGCCATGCTCATGTTCATCATCAACATAATTTTCATTTACTACAAATTGTTCTTGTTTTTCAATACCAACTTGTTCATCATGATCATCATCACCTTGAGTACCTTCTGATTCACCACCTGATTCATCATCATTTGAAACAACGTCATCATCATCAACATTACCTTGTTGTGCTGATTTTAATAATTGTCTTTGATTTTCAAAATCTTTTTCATCAGTTTCTTGAATTTCAATTTTAATTGTTTCTGAATCTGCTGTTGGTTGTTGTTCACTTGTTGTTGTTTCAACTTCCTTACCTTCTTCTTCTTTAACTTCTTTTGCTACATCAACAACCTTTTCTTCAACCTTTTCTTCTTCCTCTTTACTTTCTTTAGTTGGTTCTTCTTCATCATCCTCATCTTCATCATCATTACCATAATTTAAATGATTTAAAAATGATTTTTGTTGTTGTCTCATTTGTTCTAATAATTTTTCTCTTTTTTCAGCCATTAATTTCTTTTGAAGTAATTGATCTTCTTGTGATGATTCAACATCTTGAACTAAATCAATATTGTTATCTTTGAAAACTTGTTTGAAAATTGGATTAAAATCAATTAGGAAATTGAAAATGAATAATATACTTGAACGTAAATCTAAAAATTGTGATTTCTTTGTCATTAATGTCCAAACTTGGAAAAGTAAATCTAAAAATGACATTTTCTCTTTTTTACCAACTTCCAATTCAACATTGAATACATGAAGTAAATTATAAATTGCATATGATGATTTTGTTTTAGTAAATTTGAAATTTGATCTATATTCAATAACTGATTCGACACCTTCTTCACCAGAATTATTACCACCATTAAAATAATCAATTATTGATTGGTTGATTAATTGTTTTTCCACTTCATCCAATGTTGGATATGTATAATCTTTAAATGATTTAATACCAAGTACTAAGAGATAAAAGAATTCATTGAGTATGTTTAATGGTTTTTGAACTAACATTTTTAAAATTGGTTGCATTTCAAATGAATTATCATACCCGATAAATGTTGGATGAACACAATCTAATACAATACAGAATATAATTTCAAATAGTGTTGGATCATTGAAAATTGAATTTACTTTTGATAATTCCAATGGTAATGGATCTAATGAAGGTGGTAATGGATTTGATTCAGGTAATTTCAAAGCAGTTTGATATTTCTTGAATCTTTCTTTTGCATTAGTTTTAATTGGTACACGATAAACAATTGAAAAATTTGGATAATATGGATCATAATATTTCCAATCATTGGTATCGAGTAAATCTTTTGCTTGGTTACCAGTTGTTGCAATTTCAGGTAAATAAGTTTCACAAATTTCATTTTCATTTACACCAATTAATATTGTATCAAATGAACGGAAATGAAGTTTAAAGAAAATACCAGAGAATATACCTTGAAGTAAATGAAATTGAATATCTTTTTTAGTTGGTGTTAATGTTGGACGTAATTGTAATGATGAAATTAACAGGGCGAAAGTATCTGTGAATGCACTTGCTGAACTTGTTGTATCAACACTTGTCATAACATTGAAAAATGAGTATAAAAATTTACGACTACCAAGCAAACATAATGATACTTGCATCATATGTAAATCACTAATCATTGTAATATCTGTACAATTTTCCAAAGATTCATTTGGGTCATATGAAACATAACAAATTCTAAAGAGTAACAGTGTAGTCAACATGTCAACAACATCATCTTCTGGTAACCCATATTTACTAGTTAACAATGTTACATCCATTTTAGTTGTCAATAAAAATGTTGATAGTAAACGATACAATGGAAAATGAACTGGAATTTCATTATATGTAAACTTTTGAAAGAAATCTTGATGTGGTAATTTCAATCCACAACGTTGATTCATTGGACGTTTTTTAATTGATCCAATGGAATGTACAATCTTTTCTGCAATACTATCACAAACAGTTGCCAATAATTCTTGGTCATTCTCTTTTTGAATTGTTTCAAGTAATGATTTCATTGAGTGAATTAAACGATGTTCAATTAACAGTAGGAATTTAGTTGTTGTAATTGATGGATCTACAAATTGAGGTGATGTAAATTGATGAAGTGTTTCTGCAAATTCAAAGAATAACTTAAACTTATCTTGATCACCAGTGAAATATTTAACGACAGATGGTACTTTCATCAATTGTGAAAATGCAATTATATCAGTTTGTAACATAACTTCTCTTTCAATCTTTTTATCAGTTTGATAAAATGGTAATAGTAATGGCATGTAAATTACTTTATGACTACGAAGAATAAGCTCTAATAAATTGTATCTTGAATAACCAGTTGAAAACGGTACTAGTAATTTATTTTGCTCCATATAGTAACTACCTAGACATTGCATAATTCTTGATGAATTGGTATCACGTGGTGTAAAAATATTGATATAATTTTTAAGATACTCTTCAAACAATGCAGTTTTAAATACAGAATGATTATCCAATAACAATGTCAACAGTGGTAAATATTGATCAAGGATATCAATTTTTGAGAAAATGAAACCTAAAAAGTGATGACCTTCCCATTGTTGCTGTATACTTTCTTCTTCATCATTCTTGTATGGTAATGGTTTCAAATCATATAATTTGAAATTAACTGGATCCAATACTCTTGATGTAAACTCTTCTGCAATAATATGAATTAACGTTGATGACTCTTTACATATTTCCAATAACCAACCAATGATAGTGAATATATCATCTTCAACTTCTTTTTCAATTTTACCACCGACCACTGATGATGCTTTAGATGTTGTTGTTATCATTTGTAAATATTGAAATAGATAACGAAAGAATATGTGTACATCTTTTTTAATAAAAAATGGTAATTTATCCAAACGTTCTTTCTTTGATTTTTCATCAACATGTTGATGATCACTACAAAATCCTTGTTGTTTAATTGCATCTGGATTACCGCAATCACATACTGCTGATAATCCACTTTCAAATAATGTAAATGCATGACCTGCCTCTATATGACCACCAGATAAAAAACATGAACTACATAAACATGAATTATCTGCTAAACAACATTCTTTACATGTAAAAAACCATTCTTGTTGTTCTGATCCTAAATTGACGATAATAATAATAAGTATATATATTGTGTATTGTATGATATACTAGTTGATGGTACTTACTATGTTGACATTTTAAAGTATCATCAGCTTTATAAGTATCAAAGAAATAATCAATATCCATAAAACAACATTTTTCAAAGATATTATCCATAACTAATGCAGTGATTGGTCCTTTTTTAAGTTCTTGTGATATATCTTGAAATGTAGGTACTTTTTCAACTTTAAATGAATTTAACTTTTCAGTTGAATTGTTTGAAAAATAACTAAATGTATTTCCCATTTTTGTAAAAATAAAAATATATATTTTAAATATATATATAAAGTGTATATAGGTTGAAAAATAAAAATATCTACCACACAAAAATTTTAATCAATTTAAAAAAAAAAAATCAAAAATCAAAAAAAAATGAAAAAAAATGCTTTGGATATTTTGTTTTATTAGAAATAATTTTTTGATCATTATTTACGTCACACATTCAAAAAATCGTTTAATCAATTCCTTGAAGACTAATGGCACAAATAAGAGTATTTTTAAGATTAACCAGAAATGAAAAATGGTGTACAAACTTTAATAAAAGATGGTATTGTTCAAACAACAACAATAACAACAATAATAATGTAAATACAAGATATACAAAAGATCATTCATGGATATCGATTGATAATAGTTGTAGTGGTGATATTATTAATGGTAAAATAGGAATAACTAAAAATTGTATAGATGAATATGACGATGTTTTATATGTTAAATTTCCAATAATAAATCAAGATACTGATGGTAATGAAATAAATAATCATTTTAAAATACAAATTGAAACAATGTCTGATCAAATATCATTAAATTCACCTATACCCGGTAAAATAATATCAATAAATCAAGAAGTATTAGATTTTCCAAATAATGTAAACAAATATCCAACTACATCAGGATGGTTATGTACATTAAATTTCAATAATATATCAAATTTTAATAAATTAATGAACAAATTTGAATATGATAATTATTGCAAAAAAAAATAAAATAACCATTATAATAAAAAAGGAAATAAAAATTAAAAATTAAAAATAAATTAAAATAAAAACATTTTTTCTCAAAATCTATAAAAAAATTAAAATAATAGTTTTATAAATAAAAATTAAAAAAAGGTTTATTAATATTAAATATATAAAAAATGTACAAATCTATAAAATTAATATTTGGTAATAATAACTCAATACAAACAATAAGAAATTATTCAACTACTCAATTTAAATATAGTACAAATCATCAATGGGTAAAATTAATTGAACAACAAACAAATAGCAATCCATTACTAGCACAAATAGGGTTAACTAAATATGCAACTTCTGTAATTGAACAACCTTTAAAAAGTGAAAAATCATGTATTATTCAATTTCCTAAAATAAATGATAAAATTGTAATTAATCAACCAATTTTAAAAATTCAAACCAAAGAAGATGAAAATATTCAATTTAATTCACCAATTGAAGGTACTGTTCTAAATGTAAATAAAAATTTAAATAAATTAACAACTGATAAACAATCTACCTCATCAAACAATGAAGAAAACATAAATGATACATGGACAATTGAATTATCAATAACAGACCCAATAAAAACAAAATCAATATTTAACAATTACCTTATGAACGAACAAGAATATTCACATTACTGTGAAGATTTAGATTATAAATAAACAAAACATAATAAAGTTATTATTTTTATAATTTTGATTTTAATCTTATTAATATTTTCATTGATTCTTGATATCCATCCAATTGTTCCATTCTGTTCATCCATGAAGTTAATACTGGATATGGTTTAAAATCAAAGTCTAATAAATACAATTGTTTAATTTCACAGAAACAAGAGAAATCAGCAATAGTTGGTTTTGATCCAATCAAGTAATCATTTGAACCAGATTTTAAAAATATAGTTTCAATTTCATTGAATACTCTTGGTAAATTTGCTTCGGCATCTTTAATGAAATCTTTTGATGGCTCTCTACCAAATTTAGGTACAATAAACTTTTGAAAGAATAATGCTGCTGAATATCTTCTTAATCCCATATGATGCCAATCTAAATAAGTATCTACTTGAATTCTACTGTTCAAATCTTGATAATTATAAAATTGTGGTAATTTAAACTCTGTTGCCAAGTATCTTAATATATTATGACTTTCAATAACTGTTGTATCTTTATATTTAATTGATGGTATCTTTTTAAATGGATTTCTTTTAAAGGTTGTTGTTGTATTAGTATGGCTACATTATAATATTACTATTGGTCCGCATGCGATATTTACATTTTTGTATATTCATCAGATTTTTGTTCCATTTTAGCAATTGCTACAATTTTCAATTCATGTGGAATCTTACTATATATTAAAAACCATAATATAGCACGTGTTGGTTGACTTAATAAATCACCAAATAATATTACTTTATCTGTCATCTTATGAAATCTATCTCTATTAAACCTGTGCACAATTATAAAAAAACAGGTAGAGTTAGTTTATATGCAATCAAAAAGAAATTTGTATACAAATAAAAAAAAAATACATATTTTTTTTAAAAAGTTTACCTTTTTTTTTTATTTTATATGGATATTTATTTATATTATTAATTACAATAATTCATGGAGCAAATTGCGCTGGAAAAATAAAAAAATTATTTTGCACAGGTGACTTTTTTTTTCAAATTTTTTTTTTTTCTCTTCAATCATTTATATATATTTTTTTTTTTTATTTATCTCTGAAAGATTTCTTCATTATCAGAAACTAACAGGTTAATATTTATAATTATTTTTAAAAAATGGCAAGAGAAATTATTTCAATTCATATTGGTAAGTGATATTGATTGTTTTGAAAGTTTTAAATATGTCACATGATATTAATTATGATGTCATATGATAAATTATTATAGGTCAAGCTGGTGTTCAAGTAGGTAACTCATGTTGGGAACTTTACTGTTTAGAACATGGTATCGAAAGAGATGGTTCAATTCCAGATTCACGTAAACAATCTGAAGTTAACAACAAAGATTTAAACACATTCTTTAGTGAATCAACTACTGGTAAAAAAGTTGTACCAAGAGCAATCTTTTTAGATTTAGAACCAACTGTAATTGATGAAATTCGTACTGGTGATTACAAGAATCTTTTCCATCCAGAACAATTAATCACTGGTAAAGAAGATGCCGCAAACAATTATGCTCGTGGTCATTATACCGTTGGTAAAGAATTAATTGATGTATGCGTTGATCGTATTCGTAGATTAGCTGATCAATGTGATGGTCTCCAAGGTTTCCTTGTTTTCCATTCAGTTGGTGGTGGTACTGGTTCAGGTTTTGGTTCATTATTACTCCAAAAACTCGCTTCTGACTATGGTGGTAAAAAATCAAAATTAGATTTCTGTATCTATCCATCACCACAAGTATCAACATCAGTTGTTGAACCATACAATTCAGTATTATCAACTCATTCTCTTTTAGAACATACTGATGTTAGTTTCATGTTAGACAATGAAGCAATTTACAACATTTGCAAGAAATCATTGGATATTGAAAAACCAACATACACCAATTTGAATCGTTTGATTGCTCAAGTTATTTCTTCATTAACTTCATCACTCCGTTTCCCAGGTCCATTAAATCTTGATATCAATGATATTCAAACAAATTTAGTTCCATTCCCACGTCTTCATTTTGTACTCTGTTCATATGCACCAGTCATTTCACGTGAAAAAGCTCATCATGAAACTATCACTGTTGATAACATTACCAATGCAGTATTCTCTGAAAACAATATCATGGCCAAATGTCAACCACATCTTGGAAAATATATGGCTTGTTGTTTAATGTACCGTGGTGACATTGTACCAAAAGAAGCACAAAAAGCAGTTCAAAATATTCGTTCAGAAAAGTCAAAGACTGTATCCTTTGTTGACTGGTCACCAACCGGATTTAAAGTAAGTATATCTATACTCATTTTTAACCTATCTATCACTTCACTGCTCATTTTTACATTTATCACCTCACCATCTATTGTTTATTTATCATTCTATCGCTATATATAAATATATAACACGCTTCACGCTTTACTCTATCGTTCTATCACTTCACCATCTCATTTTTCCCCTTTATCATTTCGCCATCTCACTTTAAAAAAAAAAATTCTAACAACATTTTTACTTTTTTAGTGTGGTATCAATAATCATCCACCAGTTTCACCAAAATCAGACGAAATGGCTGAAGTTAAGAAATCATTATGTATGTTATCCAATACTACTGCAATTTCTCAAGTATTCTCACGTATCAATCACAAATTTGATCTCATGTACATTAAACGTGCTTTCGTTCATTGGTACGTAGGTGAAGGTATGGAAGAAGGTGAATTTGCTGAAGCTCGTGAAGATTTATTGGCTTTGGAAAAAGATTATGATTCAGTCTCAACTTCACCAGAAGAAGAACACGAAGAAGAATATTAAATCATTTAATATTTTTGTATCATCATACACACAAACAACAACAATAATATTTTAATAATAAATACTCTCATTTTTTTATTAATGCTTATTCAAATCCAATATATTTAAAACATCTTTTTATCCATCCACATTTAAAAAAAATAAAAACAATTAATATTAATCTCTCAGAGAAGTCAAACTGTATCCTTTGTTGACCGGTCACCAAATTTTTTATAATAATTATAATAATTTGTAATTTTACCCCGAATGACAAAAATACAACACACAAAAACATTGTTACAATAATTATGAATCTCCATTAAATCTGGAAAAAAAGTTTGTTAATATTCATTAATTTTTTTTTTTCCTTTATTAATTTAAATTAACAAACACATACAAATAAATATTAAACAAAATGGCAACTACACAACAAGTACAAGAAGATATTCAAAAAATGTTAGTATGTATATTATATTTTGTTATTATTATAGAATTTTATAAATTATTTGTGTGTTAACATATAACATTTATTACTTTGAAATTATATAGGACCAATATGATGGAGACAAGAATGGAGTTATAACATTAAACGAAGCTGTTGATTACTTTAAAAAAAGTGGTAGTAAATATCCAGAACGTAGTGCAAGTTTAGTATTTAGAGCACTTGATACAAATAAAGATGGTTCAATTGATTACAATGAAATTAAAGCTGTATGTATTAATAATAATACTATTTATCATTCATGTTTGCACATTATTAATAACATTTTAAATTATTATTATTTTTATCATTATTATTAAAGGATGTAATTACCAAAATTGAATATAAATTACAAGAAGATATTGAAGCAGATGTTCAAGCATTCTTATTAAGATATGATTCAAATAAAGATGAAAAAATTGAATTTAATGAAATGGTTAGACATTTAGAAGAATTAGGTTCACCAAATGCAAAGAAAAATGCTGAATGGATCTTTGGTGAAATTGATACTGACAAAGATAAAGTAATCACTTATGCTGAAATTGAAGAGTATTCAAGAAAATCAAGAACTCTTAATCCTTCTCAATAAATCATAAACAATAATAATAATCATTTACATATTTGAATGATCATATCATACAACATTTAAAACATTAAATAAAAAAACATAAAATTAACTCTACAATATCTTAAATCTCTTTTTTTTTTTTTTTTTGGTATTTTTCTCATAGTTTATTGGTTAATTAATCACTTTATTAAATTGATAATCCCATAATTAATTTAATGATTATGAAATTGATGTAATTAAAAGCAACAATTTAGATGAGACCACAAGGATTCCTTACAGCAAATAAACAAAATAATAATTTATAGGTGTAGAATATGAGGGAGATGAAAGTCGCTGATGAAATACCTCAACGTTAAATAAAAAAGACGGATCCTGTAACCTTTTTTATGTTTTTTGTTATAATACACTCGCTACTATGGCACTCCAAAGTGTGTATATCATAACAAAATCAAGAAAAAGAATTACATAAACCAAATTTTATATTATAACTGTATGGCATAAATTAATATTGATTGTATGAAATCTAATATTCATCTAAAAGGTGAAATTTTTATTTTTTTAAAAAGATATTAAATTTGTAATTTGACCAAATTATTATAATATATTTTCAATTGTTTTTTTAAAATGATGACCATTTTATAATTAATTCATTGGTAAAAAAAAAATAATCCATTCATACAATACACACATATAATAATAAAATAAAATGTTTAAAAATATTAACAGAATTAATTTAACAAATTTAATTAAAATCAATCAAAGAAATAATAATAGTAATAATGTTAGATATTTTTGTAAAAGATATACAGAATCACATGAATGGATAGAATTTAAAGATAATAAGGGTAGATTTGGTATTACAAATCATGCACAAGAATTATTAGGTGATATGGTATTTGTACAATTACCAGATGTTGGTATAAAACTTTCAGCTGGTGAACCTGCTAGTACAGTTGAAAGTGTTAAAGCTGCTTCTGAAGTATATGCTCCAATTGATATGGAAATTACATCTGTCAACGCTGTATTAACAAATGAACCTGAAGTAATTAATGAAGATCCTGAAGATTCTGGCTGGATTGCTCATTTTAATTCAACTGATAAATCAAATTTCCAAAAATTATTATCAAAAAAACAATATGAAGATCTCCTTAAATCTGGACAATAATAATAAATATACTCTTTGTGTACTCTTTTTTTTTATATATTATTTATTTTATTTTTGTAATGTTTTATGTACAGTATACAAGTATATATCAATCTATCCATTATTTCTATCTATATCACGCTTATTTATTTGTTTGGTTTTGTTGTTGGTTGATTGTTTGAGTTGAATTGATTTAATGATGTTCTTCTTCTTGGCAGAATTTTTCATAAGCAGCTTTATCCATTAATTTACTGAAACTATCAGTATTTTCAATTTCTAATTTGAACATCCAACCATTACCTTGTGGTTGTTCATTTAAAAGATCAGTTGATGCAACGAGTTCTTCATTAACTTCAATTACACGACCACCAATTGGTGCATAAACTTCACTTACTGCTTTAACACTTTCAACTGAGGCAGCTGAGCTATTTGATTCAATTGTATCACCTTTTGATGGTAAATCACAAAATACAATTTCACCAAGTGCTTGTTGTGCATGTTCAGTAATACCAACAAATACTGAAGTTGGTGTATCTAATCTAACCCATTCATGATCTTTACTGAAACGAGTACAAAATGATCTAGTTGATTGTTTAGTTGCAATTGTTCTTAATCCTAATTTTGTTAAATTTGATAACATTTTTGGGCGTGATATATAGTGAATAATGGTGATGATTATTTTAAATTACAAATATAAAATGTGATCAAAAAAAAAAAAAAAAAAAAAAGGAACCAAATAAAAAAATGAAAAAAAAAAAAAAAAAAAAAAAAAGAGAAATTTATTTTTATTTTGTTTATGTAAATTCTAAATTTTCAACGTTTGAACAAATTGAATCAGTTATATTACAACTACTATTATCATTATTAAAAATAAAATCAAATAAACCAACATTTTTTAAAAATTTTGAATGTTCTCGTAATTTAAAAGTTGATGGATCGAAATTTTCAATTGGTTTTAATAATATTTTTGTTGGTTTAAATGAATAGTTAATTGAAATTAGATAATTTAACAGAGAATTTGAATTAATAGTAATTAAATTTTCGTTCATTGATATATCACAATTTTTAAATATTTGTAAATGAATTTCATTTGCTAAATTGCAATAATCAATTAAATAATTTGATTTTATAAATGGTTTACCTTTTGATATTAAATTTAACAATGATGTAATAGCTGATTGATTATTATGAACAATTGCAAAAAATACTAAATGGGTTGATAACAAGTCACATTCATCTCTTCTTTCTGGTACTAATATACCAATTGAAATTAAATATAGTAACATTTGATTGTTACTTGATTTTCTAACTAACATTTCAATCAATTTTAATTTAAAATATCTATTAAAGTAGAATCCTCTTGATAATTGGCCCATTAATTTGAGATTACCAACTAATGTTACTAGTTGAATTAAATTTATAATTTCTTCTTTTGATTTTCCAAAGTTACCAATGTTGCTGCCTCCTTTATTACATTTACTAATTACACTTTCTAAAATTGATAATATTTTTGGTTTTTCATATGGTCCATAAAAGGAATAATGTCTTAAACTTTTAAATTGTTTACTATAGAATTCATCCATATCAATGCGCGACACTTTTTTTAAATATGCAATTCTACCATCAATATATTTTGGTTTAATTGATGAAATTTCACCACAACAATTTGCCTGATCTGGTAAAAGTTTTTTGAAGATTAATTCATCGTCATATGTAATTGAACAAACTAATCTTTCACGTAATAAATTGTATGATTTTGGTTGTTGTAAAATATATTCCACCAATTGATAATGTTTGTTTATTAAAGCACATAAAGTTGTATTTTGGGAAATTGAATGAATACCAAATATTGATTGAAACGATTTGTATAGTTCTATATCACCGTTAAATGATTGTGTATGAAGCTTATCACTTAATTCTATATCACCACAATTATTCACCATGAATTGTAATTTCTTATAATTTAAAATATCAACATCTGTATCTATCCATGATATATCATAATTATTTGAAAATAAATGAGCGTTTGATAAATCATCTTTTATACAACGATGTGAAAATTTGAATTTAAAATCACTTGAAAATTTTGTACTTAAAATTAGTTGAGCAACATCTGGATCAATTACTGTAACAATTTCAGAACGAGGTGGTTTTGGATAAAACTTTTTTGATTGAGTAAAAGATACTTGTACTATATCAATTAATGATGATTTAAATAGTGATGATCATCTAATTAAAAAAAGTTCAAAATCCATTACTCTAATTGAATATCCATATATCTGAATTAATTCATGTTGGTCAGTTGATGTACTTGATTGGTCCCAATTAAATTTTGATAATATTAATTTAACCATTGTTAAATCACTCTTTTCAATTGATAAATTTAATAATTGTGAAAATTCTTGTGCTGTTGGTGCAACCACTTTCATTTCTAGTAGTTTGAAAAATAATTGTGATAATTCTTTTGATTTATTTGCATTTACTAATCCAATTAAAAAACTAAAATAATCTGATCTTTTTAATTCTTGTATTCTTCTATTTACATCTTCGCCATTATTTGGGTCTTTGATAAATAAATAATTTACTAATTTTGTAATTTTCTTTGTTGATGTACCAGTGAAGCCAAATTGTAAATTTTGAGTTTCAGTTGATAAATCTGTATTTTCATATATATATTTTAAAACTTTATAATTCCCATTCTTTATTAATATATTCGTATATGAACACTGATCATCATCATCATTCCAATAAAATCTAATTTCATTACTGAATGATTTGAAAAATGATTTAAAACATTCTTCAAATTTAATCCTTTCCAATTTATACAACTTGATAATAACTCTTTATCAAATCCAATTTGATATTTATAGAAATTCTGAATTGTTATTATTACTATTACTGATATCATTATTGACTATGTACTTATAATAAAGATTTAATCTTTCAATAAAGTGTGATTGATTATTATTACTTATAATTGATTGAATTGGAAAGTCATAATAACAATATGCTATATATTCTAATGATTGGTTAAACTTTGTAATATGATTAAATATTTTATTACAAAGATATTTATTTCTATAAATTTGTAGAAATTTATCAACTTCCATTTTGTCAAAAAAAAATAAAAACGTTTTTATGATACAATGATAGTGATCATTTTAATAAAAAAAGTAAAAAAAAAATAAAGAAAAAAAAAAGATTTTTTTTTTTGTTTTTTTATCAAAATATAATGCAATTAACATTTCGCGACATAACTACCACTACAACACAACCATACAAATTAACATTGATTAGACTATTGTATCTCTTTTAAATTTATTTTCAGTTTTGTGTGGCGATAAAAATTGATTTTAATTAATAAAGTTTATTTAGGTTTTTTGGTGAAAATAAAAGAAAAAAAGAAAAAGATTTTTTGTTTTTCGTTTTTTTCTTTTTATTTTCTTTAAAAAATGATTATACAAAACGAGACAATTAAAGTGACACCAAACCAATTATTTAATAAAATATGGAAGAATATTGTGATTAGAAATGTTATATTTACCCAACTACATTTAATAAATGTAAATTACAATACAAGAATATATACAATTAAACAATTACAATCAACAGAAAAGAATAATATTTATATAAATTCAATTTATGTTGAAATCAATAAAATTGATCAAATAAAACAATTGGTAGATTGTTTACCAGTGAATTTGACAAATTTAAAATTACATATAAAAAGTAAAGAATCATCAACACAATTTCAACAAATACCAACATTAATATCAGCATTACCAAACAGTATAAAAATATCATTGGTTTTTCATTATGGTTCAAGAGTAGTTGAAAATGATTCTTCATTTCCATCAAATTTAATATCAATTGGATTTAGTTATACATTTCAAACATTGAATAAAGATACATTCCTTCCTTATGGATTAAAGAAATTAAATATTGCAATTAATGATGAATTCCATAAAGACCTATCACTAAATTCAATACCGTCAACTGTCAGCCAACTATTTATTCAACCAAATTCAATTATTTCAAAAAGTAATATAAATTCGTTATTGACAAAATCAAATTTAGTTAAATTAACAATTGGTACAAATATTGAATTAGATTTTAATTGTTTACCAGTGACTTTAAAATATCTTGAACTATATTCAAATCCAAGATTTAAAATCCAACCAAATACATTATCAAATTCAAATATAGAAATTTTAAAATTAAATAATGAATATTGTTTTCCATTACAAGAAAATACTTTACCAACAACATTGGAATATTTACAATTTTATTTTTGGAATTGTAAAGAACCAATTTGTAATGTTAATACATTTCCATCAAATTTAAAATCATTATTACTTGGTAGAAATTCACCATGTATTGAAATATTAGATAACTCCTTTCCACCATCATTAACATATTTAGAATTACCAAAACATTATAAATTTCAAATTGGTCCAAACACATTACCAAAAAGTAACTTATTACAAACATTAATCCTACCAGTTGAAATAGGTAGTACAATTAAACTATTATCTAATTCATTACCACATTCAATCACAAATTTAACATTAAATTCAAATGTACAAATTGAACATGGATCAAACTCATTACCCAAATCATTGACCACTTTAAATATTCAAACTATAAATAAAAATGATGAAATAGTATACCCTACCAGTTTACAAGAAATAGTTATTACCAAATCATCAAGGGATACACCGATTCATTCATATAAATTACCGAGTACAATTAAAACATTAACATTATCAAATGAATTTAATATTCCATTTACAAGTAACGATATACCAGATCATATTGAACATATATCATTTGGTAGATTATTCAATCAACAAATTGTAAAAAACTCATTACCGGATACACTTAAATCAATTTCATTCAATAGTGAATATAATCAACCATTTATTAAATCATCTATACCAGATTCAGTCAATTCAATTTATTTCAAAAGTTTTATTACACCTGGTATGTCTGATATCAAAGAATCGGAATTCACTCAAATTTTAACAAGTGATTGTTTACCATCAAATTTAAAATTATTATATATCGGTTACTCAAAACCAACAATTAAATCAATACCATCTTCAGTTGAATGTATAATTATTAATAGTAAAAATTTTAAATTCTTTAATATTAATTCAAATTTTTTAAAATTAAATATTAATTTATTAAAAGTAGTTAAATAAAAATATTATTGTTAATTATTAACAAGTACTGTTTTAGTTGCAGTTTTTTCGGGACAATCTATATCAATGTCTATATCAATACTTGAAAATTCATCTTGATGTTCTTTTTGTTCAACCAATTCACAATGGTCACCTTTAACTGATACACTATTAAGTGATGGTACTAAATCTTTAACAAAATCTGTTTATTACAATCTTCAAAGTATTCAATTAATTTAGATTCTCTTAGGAAAATTTTAAAATTTGTCATCAATTTAAAGAAACAATAAATTGAATATGCTTTATAACTGTTTTGTTTGTATGATAATGAGATTGTGTTGGTATAAAATAAATGATTGTTATATATTTTTAAATTAAATACACCAATTTCTGAAAATAGCAAAAATACTAAATTGATGGAAAAAAAGTGATAGTAAACACAAAATTGAATACCATGGTGCTAAAAATATATTAACTACAGTTTGATAAGTTTTTAATTTATTTATTTAATTTTGATTTTATGGAGGTGTAGTACCAGGTTAATAATGTTGATTTTGTGAATTTGTTTGATTCTGGAGAAATTTCCTCACTCTTTTTAAATTTGATCCATAACAAACCATTTTTGAAAGTGATATTTGCTTTTTTTAATATTGTTTTTTCTCTCCAGTGAAAATCTTTTCAGGGTTCATCATGGTTAATCTCTTTGATACTTCATATTGAGATATATGATGCTTATTGAACTCACTGGAAATGGTATTAAATTC
>JABXES010013515.1:0-37403 GCA_013375695.1 Dictyostelium brefeldianum | reverse complement strand
ATTTGTAGGAGTAATTTGAAATTTATAAATTGAACCATCAACTTCACCTCTTATTGTGATTTCACCAGATTTAAATCCACTATGTTTATCTTCAATTGTAAAATTCCAACCAACTTTATATTCAACATTCAATTGATTAACTTGTGTAAATATTGGTCCATATGAATCAAAATCTATTGAAATAAAATAGTATTAGTATTTGTTTAGTACAATATATCTATCAATACGTACTTGAATGACTAACTATTAATTGACTTGATTCAGGTAAATAAGAATTTGTTAAATAAAGAGCATTATTACCAGGGGTTAACATCCAAGGTACAACACCATGTTGAATATTTGCAGGTACAATGAATTCAATTTCAAATAATTGTTTATCATGATTCCATTTTGAATAATAAAATTCATCATAGTCAATTGTCAAACCAGGATTATATGAACGTTTATCCAATAATATTAATGCAAATGGTCTATCTTTATCAACACTAGGTAAACTGAAATATATTTTATTTGCAACACTTTGATTTGTAACATTTAAATTATTAAATAAAAATGATACACTTTGAATTGAAAATAAATCAACATCTGTAAGAGTATGTAGTTAGTATCTTGGTAATTTAAATGTTTATATAAATTACAGAGTTATATACATACAATTTAATAGAGAAGGTCTTGGAATAAATGATAATGAGTCTAAGTTATAATAATCTGATATATCATAATCAATTTTTAAACCAACACGATTCATAATTTCTATTTTAGGAAAGATATTGAATAATGAAACTATAATTTCAAATGTTGCTGTTGTTACATCTTGGGCTGTACATTTATCATATCTGTAATATTTCTCATCTATTTTAATATGGGCAATTCTTGTATATGGGAAAAGAGGATCATAATTTACTTTGATTTTATATAAATAATTGAAATTATATAAATGTATCAATTCAAATGATACTAAAACTGGTGGCATTGGTCCCAACACTATATTTAAAAATAACAAATAACAATTAGTATTTAATTGTTGTTATATATGTGTTCTCCTAAGGGAAAATAATAATAATTACCAGTTGTCGTACTAGCAGAACCTTCTGGACCACTTCCTCCAAATTTAGGATTTACATTAAATGTCATTGGTGTAGCAAATGTAAGATTAACTTTAATAAATGATGTACCAAATTTGTATTCACCAATAGAGTTTACATCTTCATATCCAAATGGAAAACCAATATCACAATAATAATCTGTACTTAATTTGAAAACCAATGGTGAATAATCTGAAAGTGGATTATTAAATCTTGGTGTAATTATTGAAGGTACATTTGAACCTGTATTTTCTGAAGCTGTTGAAAATGTACTTGGTAATGTTGATGTTGTTTTAACTATATAAATTAAATTAATAAATTATTATCCTTAATATTATTTATGAAAATTTAAATTACTTACTTGTTATGTCCCATTCCAAGAATGATACAAATTCTAATCCATTCCCATTTTGAGTGAAAATTGACATTTTTGTAGAACCAAATATATGATAGTAATTACCAATATACGTATAGTCTCCAATGGTACCATAGATTGCAACAGGATCTGCTTGAAATGTAAGTGACACATTTCCATTTAAAATTTCATAAATTGGAATAAAATTACCAGAGTTTGATCTAACTGTATATAATGGTGAATAGTTTAAACCACTTTCAATCATAGTTTGTGTTGATGGAGGATATTTTACAACATTAAAGTTTGAATTTTGAGAATCTATACATAAATATTAGTTAGTATTGATTGGATATTCATTGTTTTATTTGTACATATATTTACATACATCTATTAACTGATGGTAATCTGAGAACAATATCTTTTGTTGGAAATGATATATTTATAGTTAAATCTTCTATATTTGTTGTAGTTTTATTTACAGAATGAAGTAATACTCCATATAAATCTGTATCAATTGTAAATATTGTATAAAATGTTGTATTTGTTGTTATTAAATTTGCTAATGGATATTTTAAGCCCAGTATTGAAATTATAGAATAAAATTGTAGATTAAACATTGGTTTAAGGATTTGATTATTTGGTTGTACCTTAAAAACCAAACTACTTGTATCAATTTCTAAATAAAAAAAAGATAAAAATAAAATTAGTGTTTTAAATAAAGAAATAAAAAGGTTGGCTATATCATATGTTACCTTCACATGTATATGAAATTGTAATTGATTGACTAACAAAACCAGTTGCATATGCTCTTACATTAATTATATTCGAACCATATACATCATTAAAATTTACTGTTGCTATTATTGATGATGCATTTTTTATTTCTTCATCGTAATTAAATCCTGCGAGTAATGGAAGTTCTTGATCAATTTGAATTGTTGCTAGAGCACCTGTGGTAGTATATGCATATACAACAAAATAAAATTCACAACTTTGTTTATCTGATCCACTTGGATATTTTTTATAATTTGTTGTGCCACCATTCGTTATATCAATTATTTTAAGTTGAGCGTATATCAAATTATTATTTATTATAAAAATTAAAAATAAACATATAACAAATATTAATTTCATTTTAAAAACTATTACAACTATTATACATGCGACATTTTAAAATCAATTGATAATATCTATATAATTGGGATTAAAAAAAAACCTAGATATTTTGGTCAACTTTTTTTAAATAAAAGAGATATTTATTTTTGGTTATTAGAATTCTACAGGAAACGTTAAAAAATGAGATATTTATTTTTATTATAATTACAAATTATTTATTATTTTTTATTGTACATTTTAATATCTTTAATTTTTAGTAATAGTAAAGTATGTTTTCTTTTTTTAATTAAAAGGAAAAGTGCGACACCAACAATTGCAATAAAGAATATGGCAGAACCAACTATAATACCAATCAATTGGGTAGTTGTAAGACCAGATTTAGAAGATGAACAAATTGAATTATTACCACTGCCAGAAGCAGAATTACTATTTAATAATATTGAAAAGTCAGGATCAATAATAATTGATTGTTGGTAGTTTGGTAAATTAATACCAATATATGATTGTGATATTGAAGCACTTGAAATTGAATTTAATGATTCATCTAATGGTATATTATTAATACTAACAAATGTATTATCCATCACTGCTCTTTTAATGAATCTACCATATAATGAATGATCTTGAATTTGAATTTTTAAATAATTTGAATTATCACCTGTTGTTGTATTACCAAATTCTTTAATTGAACAAATATCGTTTGATAGGGATGTTGAAAATGATGTATATTGACAATTATTTTTTAATTCCTTTATTATTATTTTTGATTTTCTTACCAATTTGATATGTATATACTAGATTTTGATTCATATGGACCAATATTTACACAAGTTATGCCATTGAATGTTGAATATAAAGTTGGTTGGTTATTAACAATTGAAGATAAACATAGTGGATTTAAATCTGGTGAAATCACAATAAGAGGTGAAGTTGATGGTTCAATTTATAAATTTCAAATTACTCCTACAAATTTAATACAAGGTGATAGTTTTGTTGGTGTTTACATACATACTTGATTGAACTACTTTTAATTGACTTGATTCGGGTAAAAATGAATTTGTTATACCAAACTGATTATTACCAGGAGTTAACATCCAAGGTACAACACCATGTTGAATATTTGCGGGTACAAAGAATTCAATTTCAAATAATTGTTTATCATGATTCCATTTTGAATAATAAAATTCATTATATTCATATGTTGAAAATGGAACGTATGAACGTTTATCAAATAATATTAATGCAAATGGTCTATCTTTATCAACACCAAGGAAATTGAAAAACATTTTATTTGCAACACTTTGATTTGTAACATTTAAATTATTAAATAAAAATGATACATTTTGAATTGTTGAAAAATTAATATCTAAATAAAAAACAAAAGGTAATTAGATAAATGAAAGGGAATAATTAAAAGTATAGTATAGTATCATGTATGAGCATACCATTTAATAAAGTAGGACCTTGAATAAAAGATATAGGATTAATGTTGTAAAATGTTTTTTCAAATACTTGAGTTGATGTAACAAGATTACCTATTTCAATTTTTCCTAAATTTGAAACAAATAATGAAACTATAATTTCAAATGATACAGATGTTTGATCTTCATATGTACACTTTTCATATCTATATGATTTACCATTTATTTTTATATACCCAATCTTTGTATATGGAATTGATGAATCATAATTTACTTTAATTTTATATAAATAATAGAAATTATATAAATGTATCATTTCAAATGATAATATAGTTGGTTTTACTGGATCTGCAACTAATAATAGTAATAAAGAAATTAGTTTACGTTGTATTGTTGGTTAATTTATAATGATATTTACTTTGTGTTGTTGTTGCTTGTATTACTGGACCAGCACCACTTGAAATTTTAGGATAAATTGTAATAGGTATTGAGGTTTGGTCAGTAAATTCAAAATTGATTAATGAAACTGTATATTCATATTGACCATCATAATTTATATATTTAAATCCATGTGGAAAATCTGTATCAACCATAAAATTTTGATTAAATGTACAGGTAAAAGTTGTGAAATCATTTTTAAAATTATTATTAAAATTAACTGTAACCAATGATGGTGTGATAAGATCATTTTGATATTGTATACTTCCAAATAATTGTGGTAATGGTATAGCTTGTTTTGCTTTAGTAATAATCAAAATATTAGTCATCTTTATCTACTTTATTATTATTATAGATATACATACATGTAATAGTCCATTTAAAATCTGAAACAAATTCAAGTTTGTATTGATTTTGGGTATAAATTGACATTAAATTATTTCCATTTTGAGTGAAATGACTACCAATGTATGTATAGTGACCAACAGTACCATATATTGCTGTAGGATCAGTTGGTGGCATAGTTGTTTGATTATCTTTTAATATTTTATAAATTGGTGTGTAACCATCTGAATTTGATTCAATTTTATATAATGGATAATACTTGTACCCATTTTCAACCATGTTTTCAATTGATGGGTATTTTATAAAATTGATATTATAATTGATACTATCTATAAACATATAAGAATTAATAATATGATTCATCAAATAATTATTTAATTTATATGTATACATACAAGAATTAATAGATGGTAGTAAAACTACAAAATCTATATTATTTGAAAACGAAATGGTAATAGCTAAAACATCAACGTTTGATAAAGTTTTTCCTTCAGGTAATATAGTCATTGAATAAAAGCCCGGAGTAAACGGTGCAAGATGATATATTGTATAATTTGGAGTATATAAATACTGCAAAGGATATTTTAAACCTTTAACTGATATTAAATAATCAATTGTAAGTTCATTTAATGGTCTAAGAGATTGACGATTTGGTAATACATTAAATGATAAAGCACTAGTATCAATTTCTGTGAATAATAGTTAACTATTAGAATATATAATAAACATATAGTGTACACTATCAAAGTATACATACCTTCACATTCAAATATGATTGGAACTGACATTTCTACTATTCCAGCAGTTGCTCTTACATTAATAGTGTATACACCAATATTAATAGCGGATACACTTACTTTTGTGATTGCAGTTGATTCATTTCTTACCAAATCTACAAAATCAATCAATGAAGGTATTATTGGTGTACCTTGACCAACTGTAAACGTACTTTGACTTCCTGTCCATTCAATATGTGTATACACATAAAATTCAAATGAACAATTTCTTATATTTGAAACTGATGGATATTTTTTATAAGCAATTGGTATACCATCATCTATAAATTCACCTATTGTAACTGTAGTACAATTTATCAAATAATAATTTATAATAAAAAATAAACAAATAAATAATATTGCCTTCATTATATATAGTGTATGGTAAAATAAAATAAATGTTAAAGTATTGATCAACACACAAAAAATAAGAGAATTATACCCTTGCACGAACGGTTTTTTCAGAAATGCTATCGTATACATGTACGAAATATCTTTATTATTGGAATTCAAGTATTGTTTGTAAACTACAATATCAAAAAAAAATATCAGAAGATATTCTAAAAAATAAAAAAATTTTAAATAAATACAGAAAAGATTGTAGTGGAAATTTGATTGGAAAAAAAAAAGTAAAAAACAATTGTTATATATATTTTATTATTGTACTTCGGTAGTAATATTGTTGTTATTATTATTCATAAATTTATCAATATCAAAACCAGAACAACAATCAGGATGCCATTTTTTACCTTGAATATTTACACATCTATATTGAACTAAATTTTTACATCTTGGACAAATATTTGAACATTCATCAAAACAAGATTGACATAAATATCTTGGTCCTGATTTATGATGATTATTTGCAATTGTACTTAATGATGGACTATTACTTAATGTGTTACTATTGCTATTAATATTATTGCTATTTGATGTTGATGTTGTACCACTAACAGTTAAATGAATAGAAGAAGATTGTGGTGGTGATTGTGAAAGGTATGGTGTTGTTGAAGTTGAATTTGAAGAATTTAATAAACTTGTGAATTTACTTGGTGATGATGAAGGTGATGATGAAAGTGTAACAAAATTATTTAAACTATTTGAATAGCCTAATGATCCACCATTATATGAACTACTACCACCATTATAACCATTACCATTATGACCATTACCATTATGATGATGACTGTTATGGTGATGATGATGGTGATGATTATGACTACTATTATTTAAACTATTTGAACTTGAATATAAATAATTATCAACTTGTTGACGATAAAATGTTTTTGTACCCAATTCAATTTTACATTTAAAACATTTATGACATTCTTGATGACTATGATTACCTTGTGCAACTATCATTGGACCAGTTATTGGAAGATTACAATATATACAAAATGTTGATCTATTTGATTTAGTTGCTGATATTTGGTTGATTATAGTTGTTACTTTTTCACTACTTTTAGATTTTGCTAATGGTTTTCTATGATTACCAATTGTTGATTGATTATTATTTACATCTGTTTGTTGTTGTGCTTGTGATTGTGCTTGTAATTGTTGTGTTAATGTTGATATTGATGGTGATACTGTAGTTTCTGTTGATGATGGTGATACTATTATTTTACTATTTGAAGGATTGTTGTTATTACTATTTACATTGTTTAATAAAGCAGGACCAATTATTGAACCTAGCGGTGTAGTGAATTTTGATATTACTAAACTTTCTGTTGATGTTGATGTTGAATTTGAAATATTTGCTAAATTATGTGGTGGTGATTGAGTTGTTTGTTGAGCGGTAGTATAGGCAATAGGTGGAGAAGGTGGTATTATTACAACTGTTACTTTATCATCATTATTATTGTTATGTTGTTGTTGTTGTTGTTTATTAATTAATATTGGTTGTTGTAACTCTGCTTCTTTGTTGAAATCATTTATAATTTGTTGTAATGAATTTTGATCAATGTATGATTTTCTAGTTTTAATCTTTTCTGATTCATCAATTGTATCATTAAGTAATTGAATTGTTGACTTTCTTGAGTGATTTATATTTCTTGTGGTGGTGGTTGTATTGTTGGTGTTATTGTGTGATTCAAATTGACTAGTTAAATTAACAACTGTGTTGTTACCACTACTATTTGTTGAAGAAGATATTTCATCAGATGAAATTGCAGATGTCATACCTGATTGTTGTTGTTGTTGTTGTTGTTGTGATTTTTTATGATTATTAATTATATTGAATATTTCAGAATTATCACTTAAATTACTTATATTATGTTGATGTGATGTAAAACTGGTTATACTAGTTGACAATGATAAATCATCTGATGATGTTGAAAAGTTGGATATTTCTTGTTGTTTTTGGTTATTATTTTCATCTTCATCATGTCCATCTCTACTATTAAATAATCCATGTGATACATTTAACAATGCATTACCTTTAGTGAATGGTGTTACTTTACTAACTGGTTTAACAGGTGCGGTAGATGATGTTGTTGGTTTAACTGTTGATGAAGAGGAAGTTTCAATTGATGATGAAGCGGTTGATGACGATGATGATTGAATTGGTGTATTTATATTACTTGTCATTGTTGTTATTGGTGAGGAAGTTGTAGTTGAAGCATCAGTTGTTGAACAACCAGCACCACCATGTGATGATGAGGAGGAAGGTGGTGAAGAGGAGGAAGGTGATGAAGAAGGTGATGATGGTAATGGGATATCACAGGAGAAAGGATTTAATTGACCATTATTGCTACCACTACCATTATTTTTTAATGAATTTCTTTTATATTTTATTAATTGTAAAAACATTACAACTGGTTGAGGTACATGACCTTCAACAATCCATTCACCAGATCCATATTTTGAAGCAAGGAAATGTCTTGTCCATTTAAATGTAAATTCTTTTCTATCTGATATATACTCTTTCTCTTTTTCATCATAGAAATATCTAATTTCCGGAAATGTATTATCTTTTAAAAACCATGCTAAATAAACACCATTAAATCTACCATATCCCAATATAGAGTTATGAGTCGAGCTTTTCAACCATTCACCATCCCAGTGATAATCAATCTTTTCGTTATTATCGTTATTACTATCACTACCATTACCACTACTATCAACTAATGATATATCATCAATAAATAGTTTACCAATTGATGAATAATTCCATTCTTCAGTATCTGATGATTTAATTATACCACCTTTTATATTATCTTTATACATTATTTTTAACAATTGTTTTCTATCCACTTGATTTAAAAATGATTTAAAATTTGGGTGTATTATACCATCCAATTTAATTACCCAATCTGCAATTGATGATAATGAATCACTTTGTAATATTAATTGTTTATTTGAATGTTCAATTATAAATCCATATGTTGTTGCTATTGATTCATTCTCTTTTTGTAATAATATTATATTTTTAATTTCTGTTAATAATATACTTTCTAATGGATTTGATAACTACAGATAACAATAAAGGAGGTTAATAAATTATATTATAATTATAATATGTTATAAACTAATTTTGTTATTTACTTTATCTGGTGAACTATAATACAAAAAATGTGTTCTTGTTAAAATGAACCAATACTTTTTACGATTTTTAAATATACCAGTACTTAATTTATAAAGAATTCCACTTTTATATTCCATTTTACTATTATTGATAATACCACTATTACCAACAGTGCTGTTGTTGTTGATATTATATGAATATGCTGATTTTAATTCTATATTACTTTTATATTTTCTTTCTAATTTCTTTTTATCACTTTTAACCAATGTCTTTATATAGCTTGAACTTCTTTGTAAAAGTTTATTCTATATTAAAGAAATATTTTAGAAATTAATATATATATATAAATTTTTTATTGATTTGGTGGTGATAGTAGAAAAAATAAATAAAAAGATTAAAAAATAATAAAAAAGGAATTGTATATATTAAAATTTTAAAAAAATTATAATTATTTTTGAACGAGTGGTAATATTAATTTTGTGTGTGAGTGAATGTGGCTAAAGTGTGATTAAATAATAAAAAAACAATAATAAATAAATAAAAAATTGGTTTGTATTTGTTTTTGTTTTTTTTTTTTATTCATCACACAAACAAATACATGATTATTTTTTTTATTTTTTTTTTGTGGTTGTTGGTTTTATTTAATAATTTTACAATCATACCCAACACCTTAAAAAATTATTGTTTGTTTTTTTTGTTATTAGTAGTACAAAGTGAATATTATTAATAATGATAATGTTGTGATGTTATTGGTATCTTTGATGTATACATATATATATAATTAATATTAATCTACAGAGTGGGAATTGAATATGTATTCAATTACACATCAAACAGTATATGTTTTATATTATTGTAATGATATATGTTTGCTTGTTTGATTTTTGAAAAAAACAAACACTGAAAATTTCATCATTAATGATTTTTGTGTGGGTAATTTTTTTTAATTTTTAATACCAATTCAAACACACTTGTTATTTTTTAATATTTTTTTTTGAAAAACACCGTTTTTCGTGATGTCAAATATTATAATAATGATATTCACACACACAACAGATATTAATGACAATAACAGTTAAACATATTTTATGTGTGTTAAATAAAAAAAAGAGTAGATATATACTACTACTAATTATATAATTGAATATACAAATAAACTTTATTAGGAAGTTATTAAATAAACAACATCATAAATAATGCAGTATATAGTAATAAACATATATATATATAATAATTATTATTTTTTCGAAAATAGCAATGAACTATAAATATAAAACAACACTAACCATATTTTTATTTTTGTGTGTGCGTATGTATGTTGTTTGTTGTTTGCTTTTTTTAGAAATTACTAGTTATATAACTTTTATGATTATTTCCCAAAATAAAGAAAAATAAAGAATGAAAAGCAAATGAAAAAAAAGACATACCATCATTTTTATTGTAATAAAATAAAAAGGAAATTTTGTGGATGATTATAAAAATAGTAGGTAGTAATATTACAAATAAATTATTATTTCCTTTTTCCTTTCTTTTAATTAAAATATATAAAAAAAAAAAGAACCAACTATTATTTTAATAATTATTATTTTGATTATTTGATTTTTGTTTATAAATGATTAATGATATATAATGTGATATTTATTTTAATAAACACCACCTTGTTTTTTTTTTAAAAGAATAGGAAAAAAATAAATAAATAAAATTTAAATAATGAAGGAAATAATAACAATAATAACAATAATAATATTGTGTGGTGATGTTAATTGTGACAACAATTGTGTTGTTATTGTGTGTTTATTTATGATATTCTGTTATCGTTAAAAATTTAATATTATATTAAAAAAAAAAGGTTAAAAATAACACACACAAGAGATTGTGTGACACTCTCACAAACACATTAAAACATTACATATGTGGTTAGATTCGTTGAGAGAAAACAATAGATAATTGAATGTGTGATTTTAAATAATATGTGGTAAATGTGAAAAAAAGAAAATAAATTTATTACACCCACCAAACCCACATTGTATGTATCTTTTTTTCTTTTTTTTTAGTTACATTCACACACAAATAAACACATTAAATCATCGATGATTATAAATTTGTAAAACTTTCAAGATTACAATTTTTTCAAGTGTATGTGTGTGCTCTCATCGATGGGTTTTTATAATTAGATGTTGAAAATTGGTTGGAATTTAAATTGGATGTGTGAGATTAAGGTGTAGGTATTTTTATTTCATGTTTCAATTGTTTGAAATACAACAACAATTAATTTAAAATATAATGTAAAAATGACAACAAAAAGTTTGAACTATATGAATACCATTTTTTTTTTTTTTGATAATTAATTAATTTAGATTGCGAGTGTGTATATGTTTTGTGTGAGTTGGTATGTACTGTGTGTGTATGTGTGTGTTTGTATATTTTTTAAAAATAGAGTCGGTGTGACTATTGCACACAGCGACACAATGATGAAGTAATAAAATAATAATGATAATAATGATAAAACCACCACACAACATCATAATTACCATAAAACTTTAAAAAATTTAATTTTATTATTATTTTATTATTATTTTTTTATTTATACATAATATAATATTAATGATAATATGATAGGTGTGTAAAAGTCCAATCGTCCTAAATATTTGCAAATTTTTAATTAAAATTTTTTTTTTTTTGGTTTTATTGATAAAATAAAATAATACAATTACAATTATTATAATATCTAAAAAAAAAAATTGTAAAAACAAAAAAGTTTGGTTGATAACATCAATAGAAAAAAAAATCCATTTTCGCTGAATTTCTTGTGTAAGAGATAGATCGAGCTTTTGTGTCACAAAAAAAAAAATTGATACACATCAATCAATATTTGCAGTTCGCGCACACCATACACATTAAAAAAATATCTAGTTTTTTACAAAAATATAATTATTTGGATTGGAGTTATAACACAAAAACCATCATTGAAATGCTTGTGTTAAGTACATGTATTATTGATAAAGGATGTTGACGAAATATGGTGATAATGATGATTTCTTACAAGAATATCCTTTTTTTTTCTTTGTGTCAATATATGTGTGAATGTGTATATCTATCTCTCTTTTGTTTTTCTTTGTGTGTTGCTATATTTTTAATATTTTAATATTTTCTTTTAATGGGTGATTGTATTGTGAAATTGTTTTGTTGTTTAAACCAAACATAAAGTTTGTTGTTTAAATTTTTAAACAAATCTTTTTTTGTTGTGTGTGTTTTGAAAATTCAACCGACACACAACTTGTTTTATGTGAATATAAGATTATTAATATGATTGTGTTTATTTATTAGGTTACCTTTATTTATTAATAAAATAGTGTCGGAAATAACACCACTTTTTAAAAAGTGATTGATTTGATTGATTTTAGCGTTTCTTTCTTTAATAATAAAGTATGGTTCCGTTTTTTAAAATAAATTAAAAAAAATAAAAATAAAAAAACAAAAAAAAAAAAAAAAAAAAAAAAAAAAAAAAAAAAAAAAAAAAAAAAAAAAAAAAAAAAAAAAAAAAAAAAAAGTGAAAAAAAATCAACATTTCAATTATTATCAATTTGTGATTGTGTGCGAATTAATTTGTAATATGAAAAAAAGTTTTATATAACTTGTATAAACATTATATGATTTTTAATCTTTTGTGTGTTGTATTGTAATGTGTGTTATAACAACATTTTATTTGCACACCAAATTCTTTGTAATATATCATTTTGAATATCGTTTAGTGAACTCCATAATTCTCTTTGTATTGCAGGTAATCCATTTATTTCTTTTCTTTCACATGCAATTAATAGATTATTCAAGATTGCAATTGTTTCTTCAGATAATTCCGAACCTGCACCATCACATTGATTATGTTGTTCATTAACATCGTTTACCAATTTCGATAGTTGAGCTTGTGACTTTAAAAAACTATCTTGAAGTATATATAATAAAAATAATGATACACGGGATTCAATCAACAAAAATGGATATAACGACATACTAACTGATGATGGTAAAATTGTATTATTACTTGCATTGAAATTGTTATTTGTATTTGAAATGTTATTGTTGAAACTACTATTATAATTATTGATATTAAAACTATTACTGTTGCTGTTACTATTTAAATTATTTTCAAAATTACTATCCAATGATAATTGATTCATTCTAGATTCTAATGATTGTGAAGTTTCACTTGCAATTGTAACAATTATATCTAAATAATCGCATGCACCTTTATAATCCCATTCCATAATTTTACAATAAGATGCTTCTTTCAAAGAGTTTATTGCACTAATTGGACTTTCAGTTCTTTGAATTTCTGCTGCTTTTTGAAAATATTCTGCGCTTTCTTCCAATTTATTTAATTTCTTTAATATTGATGCCATTTCAAAATATAATGTACCCATTATACTAAATCTTTTATAATTTTGATAAATCTGCACAATACATCACTTGAAAGTTAGTAATAATACTATTATTATTATTATTAGTAACAAAGAAGTGTGATATACGCACCTTTATTGCTAATAGATAACAATTTATTGCTTCTGGTATATTCTCTTCAAAACTAATGATTTCAGATTCATTTGATTGTACTTCATTCTCCCATATTAAATAACCAGCATCAATATAACATGATGCTTCAGCAGATGACGATGCTTTAATAGCTTGTTCACATCTACTAATTGAAAGACTACAAAATGCTGCATATATATTATTACCTTCTCTTTTAAAACTATTCATAACTTGTGTATATTGATCAACTGCTTCTGAATAATTTGGTTTCCGCATTGGAAATTTCTTTTTCTTTAATTTAATTGATATTAATTTATATGAATCTATTAAATGGCTCATTATTATATATGTTTGTATAGTGTGTTTATTAAATTTTGAAATTGAAAAATGAAAAAAAAAAAAAATGAAAAAAATTATTTTTTTCATAAAATTATTTCAACAATAAATATATAATACAATTCACTGGTTTCTTTATTTTTATTAGAAATTATAAAAACTTTCAAAGTAATAAAATACATATAAAAAATAAAATATATTGAATTTTTATTATAATTTGTAACTTCACTATTTTTAATATTTTTATTTTTTTTTTTTTTAACAAAATTATTTTTTTCATTTTTTTTTTTTTATTAAATTAAAAGCATATGCCCTATAGAAATAAAATGAAAAAATTATTAATAGTTTCAATATTTGTAATAATATTCGGAATTATATCAAAGATTGGTATTGATTATTATGGAGTTAAAGAAATATTTGATTTGATGATACCAGGTTCAACATTTTTGAAAAAGTATGAATCTCCAAGCAAAGAAGATTTCATAAGTAAATTATACAGTGGTGAAAATTTATTATTACATACAATAAAGATATCTAAAGAAGTTGAAGATGCATTAAAATATGGTAAACCAATTGTATCATTAGAATCTACAATAATAAGTCATGGTATGTAGTGTTATTTTATATATTATTTAGTGCATACCTGTATATTGGTTATTAATTATTTATTTGATTAAAAAGGAATGCCATATCCAAGTAATTATGAAACAGCATTACAAGTAGAATCAATTGTTAGAGATAATGGTGTTGTACCAGCAACTATTGCAATTATTAATGGTACAATTCATATTGGTTTAACAAATGAAGAAATCCATTATTTAGCAAAAGTTGGTAAAGATGCAGTTAAAACATCAAGAAGAGATATAGCAATGGTAACATCATTGGGTAAAACAGGGTCAACTACAGTTAGTGCAACAATATTATTTTCAAATTTAGTTGGTATTAAAGTATTTGTTACAGGTGGATTAGGAGGTGTTCATAGAGGTGCTGAACATTCATTAGATGTATCAGCAGATTTAACAGAATTGGGTAAAAATGGTATAATGGTTGTATCAGCAGGTGTTAAATCCATATTGGATATTGGTAAAACATTGGAATATTTAGAAACTCAAGGTGTTACAGTTGTAACTTATGGATCAAATGAATTTCCAGCATTCTTCACTAAACAATCTGGATTTACCACACCAAATAGATTGGATACATCAATTCAATGTGCCAAATTATTATATTCAAATCAAATACTTCAATTAAAGAGTGGAATAGTTGTAGCAGTACCACCAGTTGACAATGAACATTCAGAATTAATTGATCGTGCAATTAAAGAATCAATTGAACAATCATTGGTAGATGGTGTACATGGTAAAGATATTACACCATATTTATTGAAAAAAGTAAATGAAAAAACTGGTGGTAAATCATTGGATGCAAATATTCGTTTGGTATTAAACAATGCAAAAGTTGGTTCACAAATTTCAAAAGATTATTATAATTTATTAAAAAATAAACAATCACCAAACAACAACCACAACAATCAAGATACTGATGATAATGTTAAAGGTGATGAATTGGTTTTCAACTATTTTGATCGTCGTGTAAATTCATTCCTTGATAAATATTTTCGTTTTCATAAATTAACACAATCAATGCTTGAAATTGAAAATATGAATAAACCAATGAAAGCATTACGTGGACCACCAACAAAGAAAAGATTAGCTGATAATACAATTGATTATGATGTTGTTGTAATTGGTGGTGCCGTAATTGACATGATATCACATCCAAAGAAAGAAAGTGGTTTTCAATTGGAAACTTCAAATCCTGGTACAATGAATTTGAAAATGGGTGGAGTTGGTAGAAATGTTGCAGAAGTATTATCAAGATTACAAATGAATCCATTGTTTATAAGTTTAGTTGGTGATGATGTTTACTCAAATATCCTATTGGAATCATTTCAATCGATAAATTTAACATCAAATGGTGTTGGTATTAAAGAACAATCAAAAACTGCAATTTACAATGCAATTATGAATGATGGTGGTGACTTAGCAGTGGCAATTGCTCAAATGGATATATTTGATGAAATTACTCCTTCGTACATTTCAAAATTTGAATTATCAAAATCAAAACTACTTGTATTTGATGGTAATATTCCAACCGAATCAATGGTATATTTATCACAATTTGCACGATCCAAAGGTATTGAAATATGGTTTGAACCAACAAGTGTATTCAAATCTGGTAAAATAGTAGTAGATAAACAAGTATTATCAACAATAACTTACATTTCTCCAAATCGTGATGAATTAATTAAAATTTCAAATGAAATAATTAAAAAAGGTTTAATTAAATTTGAAAATATAAAATCAAATGATCATTATAATAATCATAAAAATGGTAAATTAAATTAAATTTCATTAATGTATCAATATATATCAATATATACTAATTATTTAATTCTTTTACAGATTTAGAAAATATGAAAAAACATAGTATAATTTTAATTGAATCAGGTATTAAATATGTTATAACAAAGATGGGTAAAAATGGAGTATTATTAGCATATAAACAAGTTGAAACTGGTGAATTTAAATTTGAATTATTTTTAGCACCAGATATAAAATCTGAAAATATTGTAGATGTAACAGGTGCAGGTGATTCATTAGTTGGTTGTACAATTTATTCATTGATGACAATGGGTAATAATATATCCATTTCAATTCCAACATTTGGTTCAAAATGTGCTCACGAATCATTATTATCAACACATCCAATTTCACCAAAAATTAAAACTACATTATTTAAATAAACAATACTACAACGTGTATACTTTTTATTTATTTTTTATAAAATATTAATATTATGTTCTTTTAAATGAGTTTGAATTTGTAAATCTGAATTTTCTAAAAATCTATTATTTGAGTAGATTGTTTTTGGTTGGTAGTAAATTTCACGACCAAATTGTTTTTTGCAAAATATTTCACCATGTTGATTCTTTAAAAACATTTGAGTTGTATCAGGATTTTCAATGAATGTATCGTGTACAACTGTACATGTATTTATGAAATTTTGTTCATTTGTTGTTGAAACACCACCAGATATAGCCATACTAGTTAACGAATCATATGAAAGGAAATGAAAATTATTTGATGGTGAAATGGTAGTACGTTTAATTACCAATGGTGGTGATGGTCTATTATCAAAACTTGATTCCAACTCTTTTGATAATTGTAATATACGATTATTATGATTTAATCTAATTTTATTGAATTCTAAATGAATTGTAACCAATGTATTTGGATTAATATCTGTGAGTAATGCAATTGTAATATCACTCCAATAAATAATTAATAATTCAACTGGTATAAAACTATCATTATTTAATACATTTGATGTTTGAATTGGTTGTGATGATGATGATTGTTGTGATTGTGATTGTTGACCAATTGATTCTGGTACATTATTTATGTTGAATATATTATTTTGATTTTGTGCTATATCAGTATTGATATGTTTGTTTTTTAAATTTGTATATTCTTGTGGTGATATGTATACAGTTTGATGATAATCTTCTGGAATATATTGAGGTGGTAATGTGTTATTTAAATTTGGACTGTTACCATTGTTACCACCACCATTGTTATTTGAGTTACTGTTATTACTACCACTACTACTTATACCACTGTTACTACTCATACCACCACCACTTGAAATTGGAGATAAACCAGATACAGATGAAGACATATTCATTGGTGTTTGTAATGGTGATTGTGGTTGTGATGATTGTTGAAGTTGTTGTAATATCAATGGATTCGTTGCATTCTTTCTTGAGTATTCAATTTTATCCAATATGAATTTAGTTGTAGTTTGTAATTCAAAGTTACTAAATAATACTGTATTTCTAAATATAATTGCACCACCTAAATGATCACTACCCAATATACTATCAATCAATTGTGATGATTGAATAAAAAATCTTTGTGATCTTGTTGGTAATGGTGTATATGGTAATGGATTAAATGGGTTCATTATATTCTTGTATATATTATTTTGTACAATTTCCATTAATTCGTTCAACTCCATTTCTAATTTTTTTTTATCTTTCTGCAAGTTGTTAAACATCTTCATATTAATATTACAAACTACTATTATTACAAATATGAAATATATTTAATTACTTACAGATATAACTTGTAATGTTTTATAATAAAATGTTAATGCTTTGTAAATGTGATCTAAATGATTTGATACAGTTGATGGTGCAACATCAATATCAGTACATAGTACAAGTGTATAACGATCAACTAATTTCAATGATAGTGTATGTCTTTCCAGTGTGATATAATCAATTGGTGAAGATGTAAAGAAATCACCACTTATACCAGACATTGAATGAATACCACCACCAAAATTAACTTTCATCATATTGTTTACTTGTGGTATATCTGGATAAAAGAATATTAATTTCTCGTTTTGATCTGCTGATTCATCATTTTCAAATTCTTCATATATACAAAATAATATTTCTTCACTCTTTAAAAAGTGTAGTGGTGTTAATGGTGATTCACTATAATGTGACATTATTGTTTATTATTTATTATTATTGTTGTATTGTGTAGTAGTGTTACTGTAACTTCTATTATTACTGGTTATTATGTTGGACAGATATTTTTTTTTGTTAAAAAAATGAAAAAAATAAAAAATTATTTTGAAAATTAGTTTGAAGCAAAAACAAAAATTTTTTTTTTTTTTTCTTTATTTTAAAAAATAATTCTTACAATGGAATCATCATCAATTACTACAGGTACAACAACATTTAAATTTGAAGAATTATTTTTTCAAGTAATTAGAAATTCATATTTATGGAATCAAATTAAAAGTCAAATTAGATTATATAATATTTATTATAACCATAAAATGGTATTATCACCAGAACAATTAATTGATTATAAACATCGTGATTATCTTCGTTCAATTGTAATTAAAAAAAATGAAGGATCAATTAAAAATGAAATATTAATTTTCAAAGGATTAATACCAGATGGTGTAGAATATGTTGATTTTACTCATCAAATGGATCCAATATTTGAACCAGGTTGTTTTCCAGATTCTGTTGCATCACTAAATTTAAGTGCAACTAAATTCAATAGTGAATTATCAAGAGATTGGTTACCTAATAATTTAAAACAACTTTATCTTAGTTTATGTTTTAATAAATCAATTACAAGTATTGATCAATTCCCAAGTAATCAATTATTAGAATTATTAGTATTTTCAACAAGATACAGTGGTCAAATTACACCAGGCTCAATTCCTCAACGTGCATGTAAATCATTACATTACAAATTCAATTCTCAAGGAAACAATATTTTAATTGAATCAGATGTAAGGGTACCAATGTATTGTACAAATTTAGAATTTGATTCAGATTTTAATCAAACTTTAAAATTGGGTGATATTCCACAAAATGTAACCTCAATTAAATTTGGATATATGATGAATAGTGCTATATTACAACCAGGTATATTACCAACACGTTTAAAGACACTTAAATTTGGGTCTGCTTATAATCATGGATTTGGTGATGAACCAATGGTACTACCAAGTGAATTGACAACATTGAAATTTAAATCATACTTTGATAGACAATTACATAGATGGCAATTACCAAATTCATTAACATCAATTTCATTTGGTTTATTATATAATCAATCAATTCAAGGTGTATTAGATACAATGCCAAATTTAACAACTATTAAATTTAATTCAAATAGTTATTTCAATCGTTCATTAGAGTTAACTTCATTACCTGTTTCATTAACTTCGTTATCACTTGGTAATTCATTTAATCATCCATTGGCTGATACATTAGTAACATGTACTCCAAATTTACAACATTTACAAATTAGTCCATCTTACGCTTTTTCAATTTCAGTTGCCTCCTTTCCATCAACATTAAAAAGTTTAGTAATTTCAGGTAAATTATTAAAAAGATCACAATCAAGTAGTAATGGTAGTGGTAATAGTGTAGGTGTATTACCAAACTCAATTGAAACATTGGTAATTACAAGTAACGATTTTGAAGATGATGAAGATGAAGATGATAATAATATCAATGGGGTTGAAGATCCTGTTGAACGTACTAAATTGGATTTATCATTGGTAAATTCATTACCATCTTCATTGACAATATTGGATATTCAAGAATACAATGTTAAATTCAATATTGATACATTACCTCAATCATTAACATCTATACTCTCTGCAAATAGTAATACTGATTATATTCAAAGTTTAGATTCAAATTTGTTCATTCAATATTTTAAATTTAGATAATAATAAAAAACAACAATAAACATTTTATAATGCCATTTTATTTGAACTAGAAGCACCACCAAAGGATGAATAATTTTTAATTGATTGTCTAAAATCATATTTTGGATTAATTACACCACAAGAGATAGTTGGTGCTAATATTAATTCTTTTGAAGGTAATAGTGTTGTTAAAATAAGTCCATCATAAAGTACAAATTCAATATCATTTTATCTTTTTAAATTTAATGGATGTATTTTTTGGATAATTAAAGAATCATCTGTAGAATAAAAATCAATTGATTGTAAATTTGAAAATTTATCAAGACAAACTACATCTGCCCTGAAATTGTATCGACGAGGAGCTGCTAAATCATTTTAACCTGAAGGAAGAGATAAAAGTATTGAAGTTTTGAATTTTGGTTCATAGCCTGCATTGAAATAAAGATGGGTGATATGTGGCGGAATTGGAATTGATTTATTAAAAATGTAATAACGAGACATTGTTAATGATGGTACGTTTAAAGTATTTCCATTGAAACCATTGATAATCAAAGAATGTAAATTTAGAAATTGACTAATTTGTAATATGAGAAGAATCTCTTCCAATTGATAATTCCCAAACATTATTAAATAAATGTATTATTGTTTGTTAAATTCTGATATAGAATTAGTTCATTATAGTATTGATTTGACCATCCTTAAGGAATGAATGGGTAAGATTTGATTTTTAGATGCATTGTGGTCATAAAATTCAATTGGTTCTAACCAATGAAATGATAATAAAGTTATATTTTCAGGTATTTGATCAAAAAGTTTGATAAATCCAACTGATTTAAAAAAAACATATTTTTATTTTTTAGTTAAATCAATTTCATTATTACCAATTTTTAAATATTTAAGAGTTGAAGGTATTTCATATAATGTTGGAGGTGGTTTAGTAGCAAATACTGCACCAATAACTAAACTTGTTAGACTATTTGGAAAAAAATCTTTATATGATAAGGGGTAACTGTAAAATTGAATTGTTAAATCTGTTATACTATTGGGTATTGAATGGGCTTTTATATCTTTTGCACGCATTTTTTGATTATTAATATAAATTGAAAGTTTGGTAACTGACAATGGTAAACTATCAGAAGACAATTTGATTCTATCCATACTATGAATTGTTAATTCTTTTACACCAAATGGTATAAATGATTTTTTAAATTCCCACATGCCACTATAATTAATATCCATAAATAGTTTAGTTACAGATGATGGTATCATAGGTAATTTTGATAAATCTGAATTTGCATTATAACTAACTGTTAATTCTGTTAATGATGATGGAAAAAATGTTTTTGATGATACTGAACTTGGTAATACTGCCAAACAATGTTTTATAATTAATTTTTTAATTGTGTTTGGGAATGCGATATTATTGAATTCTGATGGGTTGGTAGTTTCACTGAATTCAATTGATGTTATATTACTTGGTATTTTATTATTAATGAGTGGTCCTTTTAATAATACATTTGTAATAGTTTTGATGGATGAAGGTAACTCTGTTAATTGTATTTCATCTTTACCATTAAAATGAATAATTTCTACAGTCTGTGGAAATATATCACAACTTTCAATTTTACAAAATGATAAATCCACTACCTTTAATACACCATGTTCTGGAAGATCACCTTTTCTTAACATATCTTGACTTGTATTATAATAGTTGATATATGTTAATTTTGTAATATATTCTCTTTCTCCACCATACAATCTTAATGATCTTCTATCATCAAACACCAAACATTTATTCTTTTTATATACTGCTACATATCTGAATATAACTCTATTAATCACTATATTCCTCCATAATTTAAAGAATATAATATCATTATTACTATTATCACTATTATACAACATGTTTGTTTTGATTAATTATTTGAAAAAATTTAATAAAATAAAAAAAAAAAGTTTACAAAAAATATCATGATATTATTTATTAACATATACAACATCTTTCCAATTTGTTTTCTTTTAAAATTGGTGGAATGTTATCGTAAATTTTATAGCCACGAGCTCGTCGTCTTTTTAGAGTATAAACTTTTAGATAAAATTGCGAATACCTGCTTCAAGCGCAGGTATTCGCAATTTTATCTAAACGTTTATACTCTAAAAGATCTTGTTGGTATTGTTGATTTCTTTCCATTCATTGCAAATAAAACAAATTTATCCAATAATTGATTTATATCTGGTAATTTATCCAATTCATTTATATCTATATAAGTTGTTGATGTTAACATCAAATAAACAAATATCATTATTTGATTTATGTTGTTTATAGTATTGAAACATTCTTTAAATTTACCAATATAATTTAATAATATACAATGACAATAATCAAATTTTAAATTTCTTTTCGCCAAATAATTTATTTGCTTTATTTTTCTTTTCATTTGCAATTCTTTCATTTAATTTATTTGTTGCACTACTACTATCTTTTTCATTTAATTTACTTTCAATTTCTTTTGATAATGATTCTTTTGTACTTTTAATATAGTGGTGGTTCCGATACTGCATCTAATTGTAATATTGATGATATTAATTTATCGTTGAATTCATCATATATTACTTCACAATTGAATCCTTCATTTAATATTGCTTCATATTCTTGATTGGTAAATTGAATTGTTTATTATTTGATTTTGTATTGGAAATTCTTTTACTTTAACATATTTTGTGATAACAAGACTACAATAACATTTTTGTTGAAAAATTGTATGAACCACCACTATTTATAATCTCTTTGTCTAAATCATCTAAACTATTATATTCACCAATTACTTTTGTTATTGAACCATGAGCAGGGTTACTTCTCCAGTTTCAAAGTACTATCTTTCTCTCGAGCATGTATATTGTTTTCTATCACCAAACATTATTATTATATTTTGTTATTGTTATACACATAAAAATTATTTAATATGAACATGTGTTTTATAAAAAAAAAATTTGATGTTGTTTTAATTTAAATAAATAAAAATAAAATAAATAAAAAAAAAAAAAAAATTTCATTTTTTAAAAATATCATGATCATAATTTTAAATGTGAATAATAACAGACAGTAGTGAAAACAATGACAGATAATATAAAAACAACAACAACAACACCACTACCAAATAAAATGGTATTTGTAATGGTTGATGGTATTGCAGATACATCATTACCAGAATATTCAAGAAAAACAACATTACAAATTGCAAATACACCAACAATGGATGCAATGTCATCAAGTGGTATCAATGGATTAATGGATCCTGTTGAACCTGGTTATGCATGTGGTAGTGATACTGCTCATTTATCAATATTAGGTTATGATCCAAGAACATATTATAGAGGTAGAGGTGCATTTGAATCAATGGGTGCTGGTTTAGATATGAAACCTGGTGATATTGCATTTAAAGTATGATAATGATATAATCATATATTTCAACTACCACCAACAACAAAAATACTAACTTTATATATTACTACTTGTTATATAGTCAAATTTTGCAACATTAAATACAAATACAGGAATTGTAACATCAAGAAGAGCCGATAGAAATTTTGAACATCTTGGACCAACACTTTGTGATTTTCTTACTGGTATTAAATTACCATCATTTCCAGATTATAGAGTTGACGTTAAATATGCAACAGAACATAGATGTGGTGTTAGAGTTAGAGGTCCAAATTTAACTGATTCAATCACTGGTACTGACCCTTTAAAAGATAATTTACCATTATTAAAAGCAAATCCATTAAATGATTCATTTGATTCAATTTTAACAAGTAAAGTAAGTAGTAGTGCAATGTAACATAGATGTACTCATTCTAACATATTTACACAACAACAGATTGTTAATGAATTATCAAATGAAATTCAAAAAGCATTAGAAAATCATCCAATTAATATTGAAAGAAGAGAAAAAGGATTATCAGCAGCAAATGTAGTATTATTACGTGGTTGTGGTGTATGTGTTGATGCACCAACATTTTTAGAGAAATATAAATTAAATGCATTTATGATTGCACCAACTTGTATCATTGCAGGATTGGGTATGTCTGTTAAAATCGATGTTATTGATTCACATGGTGGTACAGGTGATTATCATACAAATTTACAAGCAAAAGCAGATACATTATTAAATAATTTAATAGATCACAACAATGGTGGTGAAAACAAATATCAATTTGGATTTTTACACATTAAAGCGGTAGATGATGCAGGTCATGATAAAAATGCTCCTTTGAAAATTGAATTTTTAGAAAAAATTGATAAAATGTTAAATTTCATTATCGATAAATTATCAATTGCTCAATCTGAAAATAAAGGAAATGTGAAGTATATATATAATATATAAGTAATATAGTATTCGTAATACTAATATATTGTTTAATACTTTATAGTTTACCATTTGTTTAACAGGTGATCATTCAACACCAGTATTAACAGGTGATCATTCATATGAACCTGTACCATTTACAATTTGTAAAGTTGAAGAAGCAGATAAAATTTTAAAAAATAATACATCATCAAATAATAGTTTTAAAGATAATGTTGTCAAATTTTCAGAAATTGATTGTTCAAATGGTATTTTAGGTAGATTTCCAGGTGGTGAAACAATGAATATAATTTGTCAATATATGAAACATTAAATTATAATAAATAAATAGGTTACCGCAAAACAATATGAAAATATCTTTTTGGATTTGAATTTTTAAAATAAAATTTTTAAATTTTTTGATTTTTTTTTTGATTTCCCAAAATTTTTGTGATACAAACAAAACACACAAAGATAAAATGAAATATTTTATATTATTATTATTACAAATGTTATTATTAAATAATGTAAATGCAACAAATAAAGCAGTATATAATGAATATTTTATAAATATAGTATCACAAGTTAATCCATTTAATCAAGATAGTCCAGTAGAGATAACAGGTAGATTCAATGTAAATAGTAGCGTGGTTGATATATCATTATATGTTGACTTGGTTAATAGTAATTTAGTAAATTGTCAAGATCCTGTAATGGTAATTGGTGATGATCCACTATACAGTTATACAATTAAATGTAAATTAGGTACACCAACCAACGATATACCAACGCCATTCAATTATGATACATTTTATCCTGTTGCAATAACATTTAAAAATCAAACATCACCAACAACTACAACATTATCATTTAATTATAACTTATTTTCAAATGGAAGTTGTCCAAAAAGTTGTGATAATCATGGTGAATGTGATTTTGGTAATACGTGTAGATGTAAAGAGAATTTCGCTTCATTTGATTGTTCTCATAAAGTTTTAAATGACTCTTCACCTGTTCCAACTGGTATATCATTTAATACATTTAAAATGGAGACTAAAAGAGACTATTTTCAAATTAGTGTATCACATGTACTTCAACAATCAATTTCAAATCCAATTCAACCACAACAATTAGTTTCATCAATGTATATAATAGCAGAAACATCAACATCATATGGATTATCATTTACAAGTTTAAATCAAACTGTTGGTACTTGGTTAAATGGTTTAGAAGTACTTGTAGATTATACTTCAAAAGATATACAATTTAAATTTTTAAATGAATTTGGTGCATTTTTACCAATTTCTTCAACTTCTGCTTCGATTGCAATATATCCAACTATAACATATAGTAATATGAATACCAGTGATAATGGTGGATTTGAAATTGTTTATCAAATTACAAATCAAGATGTAGATTTAATTAGTTGGGAAATATCAGAATGTAAAAGTTCAATTGTTATAATGAATAAAAAGAGTGCATCAATGTTGGTTGTTAGTTTAGGTGGAATTTATTCAGTTGGTGGTATGGTTATACCAAATCATGCTTATTTACAATACTTATCGGATGATCAAACTGATAAATTGACAAGTTATGATTCAAATTCAGTTTACATTTCAATTGTAATTCCACAATTAAATACAACTGCTAATGTACAAACAACATATGCAATTCAGTTATCTGTAAACTGCTATAATATTGATGACGCACTTCCAAAATGGGCAATTGCACTAATCGTTATAGCTAGTGCTGGTGTATTTGGTTTTATAATATTGGTTATAGTTTTAGTGGTTAGATCAATTAAAAGAAGAAGAAGATCTCAAAAAGCTAGAAAATTAAGTTCGCTCGATGGTATTAATGGTGGTGATCCTATTATAAAAAGTGAAGATGAAGAATCTCCTTTAATAAATTAATTTAATTTGGTATATACATTGTAATTTAATTTTATTGGTTCTTTTTGATTACTTTTTTATTTTTTATTGTTCATTTCGTACGTGTTTCTTTTTGATTACTTTTTTTTATTGTATTTAGGTTTTCATCCAATTTGAAGACGTTGATCACTCTTTGAGGATTAACAGCCGGCTGTATATAATTATAACACTCTCGAATTATTATAATTTGTTTTCAAATAAATGTGTGTGGTGTTACCTGTTGGTCGAGCACACGTCGAAATATTTGAAATTTCATCCACCTCTGACTTCACATTTTAAAATTTCAGGTGAACCACCTTTATTTTATTTGAAATAACATGAGAAAATAAAAAAAAAATAAAAAATAAAAAAAAAAAAAAGATATTTAATCAATGAAAAAAAAAAAATTTAATCAACAAAAAAAAAGATATTAATAAACAAAACAAAGAAAAATAACAAATCGAAATGAGTGAAAAAATTATAAGTATGTTTTCAAACTTTTAAACAGTTGTTTATTTTTTAATACTAATATTAATTTGTATAATAGTTTTAGATATAGGATCAGGATATTGTAAAGTTGGTTTCAATGGTGAAAAAGAACCAAGTGTAGTTGTACCATCAGTTGTAGGTTACCCAAAACCAAATACAGAATATAAAGAAATATATGTTGGTAAAGATGCATTGTTAAATAGAGAAATATTAGATTTAAAATATCCAATTAAACGTGGTGTATTTTCAAATTGGGTAGATTTTGAAAAATTATTAAACCATATATTCAAAATGGAATTAAAAGTTGACCCAAGCAATTACAAAATATTATTCATTGAACCATCATTATTCCCAAAAATTAATCGTGAAAAAATTACTGAAATAATGTTTGGCAGTTTCAATGTAGAAGCATTATTTTTCTCAAAATCATCTGCATTATCAGTATTGGCAGCAGGTTTTGAAAGTGGTTTGTCAATTGAATTTGGATATGGTACAACTCAAATTGCACCTGTTTATAAAGGTCATCAAATTAGTGGATCAAGTAAACGTTTAGATTTAGGTGGTATTGATATTGATAGTTATATGGCACAATTATTAAATAAACAACAAGGTTATTCATTCTCAACATTCACAAATGGTGAATTGTTAATGGGTATTAAAGAGAAATTATCATTTGTTAGTGTAAATGTATCTGATCAATTAAAACAACCAAATAAGAAATCATATGAAACACCAGATAATCAATTCATTTCAATTGATCAAGAATGTTTCTTATCCACTGAAATTTTATTTAATCCATCATATGCAGATATTGAATCACATGGAATTCATGAATTGGCATTACGTGCAATTAAAAATTGTGATATTGATATTCGTGGTGATATAAATGATAATATTATTTTATCAGGTGGTACATCATTGTTACCAGGTATTGCTGAACGTTTAACTTTAGAATTATCCAAATTATCACCACATCAACCATTGAATATTAATATTGTCACACCTCAAAATCGTAAACATCTTTGTTGGATCGGTGGTTCAATGTTAGTTTCCTCGCAATCAAATTTTGATCAAGATTGGTTTACAAATGAAAATTATAAACAATCTGGTAAATTAGGTATTAATACAAAATTTACATAATCAACAAAAAAAATTACAATTATAATTTAAAAGTTAAATTTTAATTAACAATAACAATAATAACAATAGCACTACAACAATAATTATAACAAAAAAGTAAATTTAATTTTAAATAAACATATATCCTTTTTATCTATAAATTCCCCTTGCCCACAATGTATTTTATTTTTTTTTTTTCATTTTTTTTTAATAACACAATCTTTGTATTTATATAATTACATTGAAATAAAACAACCATAGGAGAGACAGTGAGACAGAACCAGGTTCATTTTAATTGATTTAATACTATTATACACATGTGGCATTATTTATTTTTTATTTTGTTTTATTCTGTGAAATACTTTTTAACACCAATTTTACCTTGGATTTGCGAGGATATGCAAGGCATTAAGCACAAGCGTGGTCTTGGTGTTTAAAGACTTCTGAATCAACTTCTCAAAGGATGCACCAGCTTCTTCATCAGTGAAATCAACTTGAAAAGCTTCTTTCAAATAAGTAATATCAGATTTTGTTGATAATTCGGGAATACCAGTTGAAATCATTAAACTGAATAAAACAATGAATTGATTACGATATTTTCTAAGGAACTTGTAAGATAGACAACATAAATCTGAAAACCATTTAAATGATTGTGATTTTTCTCCACCCATAACATGAGCAAATTCTGGTGTTAATACAAATGGAGCTTTTTCACGTTTATAACCATGGAATTTCATTACGTTACCCCTATATAAATACAACATTAATATTAGTAACTGCTACTACTATTACTACATAATATCATTATTATAATACTTTACAAGAAATGAGCAAAGTCAATATGGAATAAATGACCAGAATTTGAAACCATAATATTATCATTATGTCTATCACTAATACCAATTATATAAGTAGCAACACAATAACCAGCAAGGGAATGAATGAAATTTTGAACTGCATAATCATAATCTGCAGCAGAAGGATTTCTATCACGTAACCAATTTGCGAGTGGAGTTTTAGTTAGTGCAGCAGTTGCACCACCAGCAGCTTTTTGAATATTTGCAGTTGTATCACTATCTGGTACAACTTCAATGAAACCTGTATCTTCTGAAATTGCAGTTACGTTGTAAATTGATAAATGTAAATCCAATCCAGATTGTTTCCAAATATTATCCATAACAGAAATCATTTGTAATGTTAAAATGTCTTGACGAAGATCATCACCATTTTTAAAAATGACAGCTATATTGTCACCTACAGGATCAACATTTTGAAATACTAAATATAATGGTACAGTGAATGAATCTAACCAACGACATTCACTTACAATTACACCACATGTTTCAGTTGATGGTGAAGTTGGTAAATGAAATGTATTTGGCCATGACATTTTATTTAATTCATCATGTAACAGATTCTTTCTTTTATTTGCAGGTGATTCTTTAACCAATTTAGCAATTGCAGATAATTTTGTGACAACTTCCATTTGTTTAACAAATTCATGACGTTGATTACCACAACCTTTTAAATAAGTTTCCAAAACTAGTGAATAACGTTCAGATATTTTTGGATTATGCATTTCTGCTTCTAAATGCCAAAAGAATGGATGACCAATAGTTGCACGATTATTTAATGCACGTTGAATTAAAAATCTACAAAGTGCACTATTATGATATGGTTCATGTTTCAATGTTTGAACTAATTGAAGTAAATACAAAGCTAAATCTGAATCTGAAAATGAATGTAAACAAGTGACGGCATATTCTCTAACTAGTTCATCAGCAAATTTAATATCCAATAATTCCAATGCTTCCAATGGTGTTAATGGTGACCAAATTGATAATAATCTATGTGCTTCTTTAACTTCAACAGGATTATTCCAATGTAGCGATTGTAATACTTTTGGTAACGATGATGGATTAGTTTGTAAATGCATTCTATACATCCAAATGAATTTCTTATCAGATTCAGTCAATACGTAAAGGGAATCTTTATGAATTAACTCTTCAAGACGTTGAGTATCTTCTTTTCTAGATTCAACATAATCACGAATTTCAGTACGTTCCATCATGAATGGTTTTGGGAAAATTACAGGGAATGGGAATTGACAAAATTCAATTACCAATGATGGTGATGCAATCGTTGAATCTGGTAATACATCTGTATTACGATCACCTGGCCAAAGGATTAATGAAATTACACCACTTAATAATTGACTATGATAATCAATTAATTGTAAATCTGCCCAACCAATTGAAACTTTACCCACTTGTTTTTCACCAACTTGTGCATAAACAGTAAAACATAATTTTGTTGCTCTTGGTATATCACTCATTAGTAATGCTGATCTTAACCATTCACACCATAATGGATTTGATCCAACTTTAACAACTGTTTCCATTGGACTTGTCAATTGTTCTTCACCATGCATTAATTCTGCTGTAATACTTAATTTAATATCATTTAAATTACCATTGTAATCTGATTGTAAATACTTTTGAAATAAATTTAAATTTAAATTTTCCAAACAAATAATTCTAATTTCAAATGGTCTATTAATTTCATATAATAAAATTGATCTATTACCAGTATTGTTATTGTTTTGTTGTTGTTGATTTTCTAATGATCTTGGTGATATTGGATTATTATTTGAAACTGGACTACCATATGAAGTGTTGTTGTTATTGGTTGATTGACCATTACCACCACTAAAATTAATAAATGATTGATTTGGTAATGTTGTAGTTGATGTTGATAGCGATTGTTGTGATTGTGGTTGTTGTGATGATAATGTACAAATTTCAGGTGAATATCCATCAATATAAATATTTGGTAATGATGATTTATGGACTAGACTAAATTTAATATCTTTTTTTCTTTGTAATCTGTTTCTAACTACAATTAAATTTGTGACAAGGATATCAGTTTGTAAAACATGATCAGAAGTACCAGTAACACGAATTACGTAATCATTGATTGTATGATCTGATGAAATTAATTTCGATGTGTTATGTTTTTGAATTATTTTTTCAATCATTCCACCAACTGTATCAGATGACATTATGTTGATTGTAGTTGAATGATTATCAGGTGGTAAATAACATTTAATTCTAAACGAACTTGGTAATAATGGATCTGCTGGTGCAGTTGTAATTTGTGCAATTGTAACTTTAACTCTATCTCTTGCATCCAATGTTTGAAAATCAAACATTTGTTCAGCTAAATTTCTAAAATATTTAATTTCATTTTCAGTGTTACTCCAATTTAATGGTTTACCCAGCAATGAACTAATTTGAATTGATGTTAATTTCTTTTTTTGTTGTTGAATTTTAACATTGTGATCTCTCTGTTCACCCAATGAAAAATTGGCATTTCTTAATAATCTATCTGTTGAATTCATTAATACACTACCACCATTACCATGACTACCAACATGTTGATTAACACTAATACTACCATTTGCAATATCACGTCTTCTCATAATCATTGAACCAGCACTTGATAATGATGTTGATGGACTGATAACCATATTGTTATTATTATTATTATTATTACTATTATTACTATTTACACTATTACTTGGACTAATTATTACATTTGACATATTATTATGAAGTATATTTAAATTTAATGATGATGAACTATTTGATAATAATTGTTTACCATATGATGGAGGTGGAATATTTGAAGATGGTGACGATGACATCATGTTGTTATCGTTGAGATGATGATTACCATTTTTATATAAATCTTGCATACCAGGTTTCAAAACAATTAATTGTGGTATTGTAGTTGGTTTTGATGATAATACATCAATGAATTGATCACACAATACAGTATTATTTTTAAATGCTATTGTTTGTGATGATATATCATTGGTTGCAAATGTACCAACTTTAATCGACTGAATCATACTTTCTAAATTTGATATCAAGTATCCTTTATACTCTGTTGATGTAAAATTCTTGTTACATCCCATTACCATAAAATTATTTTTAACTTGAATCAATACTGGTATTTCTGATAAATTGGATTTCAATGGTTTCATTGTTAAATAATTTGACCAATGTGTATAATTATTCGTTGATTCATCTTCTTGTTGTTGTTGTTGTTCTAATGGAGTTGGTTCTTCCAATTTTAGGTCTGTTACAATTTGTAATTCTTTTGAAATTGGTTGAATTGGTTGAGTTGGTTCATCTAATTTTAATGTTGTTGTTGGTATTTTTGGTACAATTGGTTCTTTTTTAAATGTTAATGTTGTGGTTGAGTTGGTGTTGGAGTTGTTGGAGTTGGAAGTGTCAACTGGTTTAATTTGTGGACTTAATGAAAACATTGGTTCAGACTCGGCATCTGATTTTTCGTTCATTTCATTTTCAGATTCTTCAGTATCTGTATAACCTTCTGCAACCAATGTTGATTGAAATGATAATTCTTCATCTTCTAATAACATTAATTGATGTTGTAATTGAAGTTTTAATAATTCTGTTGTAATATCTTCATGTTGATCTGGACTACCAACTACCATTAATTTATTTAAATCACCATTACTATCACTACGTGTTGGTGTTGTTGATAATGGTGTTGTTTTAACAATTGGTGATGTTGATTGTCTTGGACTATTATCATTACTTTCAACTTTTGGTGTACTACTAGTTGTTGGTGTTGTTGTAGCTGATGATATATTTTGAACTGGTGTTGGTTGAGTAGTACTAGTTGTATTATTGCTATTATTGCTATTATTGCTATTATTGCTATTATTGCTATTGTTATTATTATTATTATTTAATACAAGTTTTTGAAATGAAAGTGCTTTTTTTAATATTGGTGGCTGTTGTAGTTTTGGTGATACTTTTTTAGTGCTTGTGAATGTGTTTAATTGTTTTTTGATTGAATCAGCTTTAAACTTTCTCGCGATGATTTCTTTTGATTTTGGTACAAGATACACTTCAATTGACTTTTTAATTAATAATGATTTTTGAATATCTTCATGTGCAAATATAAATCTAACAAATTCAATTTGTAATATCTCTGTTTTATTCAATGCTAAAAAATAATCTTGACTTGCTTCATTTACTGGATATAATTGTTTGATAATTTCATGTTTAACATGATCAACTGTAACTGAACTTTGAAATGACATTTTACTTTGATTACCATTTATTGATATCTATCAAAAAAAAAAAAAAAAAAAAATAAATAGTGTTAGTGTTGTGTGACACTGGTGGTGTGATTATTATAATAGAGTGTGTCAACACATACAATAACAGTGAACCCATCTTCAATGAATGAAGTTCTTCTATTTGAGTATCTATTGGATACTTCCATATTACTATTTTTATACACTAATCAATTCGATCTTGTGTGTGCGAGAGTATTGTTTAAAATTATTTTTTCATCAAAAATTTTTATACTAAAACAAATTTTTTCAAACCAAAAAAAAAAAAAAAAAATATTCAGATATTTGCGTTTGCGTGATTTTTATAAATAAAAATTAAAATAATTTTGAAATTGAATAATAATATGCGCAAACGGTCTTTTTTGATGGTGTTATAAATATTATTTATCAACAACCCAGTGTTTTCTCAATCATATAGTTAATAAAATTATTTAAGTACATTATAAATAAATATAAACCTAACAGCAAATACTTTAATAATCATAAATACGGTTTGGATTCACGACTATTTTTTTTTTTTATTTTATTTTTTTTTATTTTTTTTTTAATTCTTTTAATTTTTTTGATAATGACAATAAAATTATTATTTTCAAAGATTTGACATGGAATGTATGACTAATTTTATGTGTATGACATGGAATTGAGAAACAATGAAATCTACTTCAAATTCAATATACTATTCATATGTATTTCAAAGGGACGATAAATTCAACACCCTATTTAAGCGGTGATAATTTCAAATTGAAAAAAAAAAAAAATCATTCAAACAAATAAACAACATAAATAATAATTATATTATATAATAATAAATAATAATCACACCTTTTTAAAATGACAACAATTTTCGATTTAATCAATTCAATTGAGCAACAACAAAACCAACAAAATCAATCATACTATAAACAATTCTATGGTAGATGTGGTAGTGGTGCAACTCAATGTAAACCAACAGCTGCAGTAAAAGAAGAAAAGAGAATTAATATTTTACCAAACCTTGATATCACCGAAACAAATGAAAATGTTATTTTTGAAGTTGAATTAGCTGGTGTATCTAAAAATGATATTGATATTGAAATTAAAGACTCAAAATTAATTATTCAAGGTGAAAAAAAGAAAAAGTCATCTGTAGTATCAACTCCAGCAGTACAACAATCAACTAAAAATGAAGATGAACCTTCAATTGAAGAATTTGAAGATGATGTAAAACCAAAAACAACAACAACAACAACAACAACAACAACAACTAATAATAATACAACATCATCAACACCAACAACACCAGCAGTAACAGAAACTTCGCAAACTAAAAAATACATTTCCGAAAGAACATTTGGTAATTTTAAAAGATATATTGACCTTACTAGAGTTTTACATACATTAGATTTAAATTCAATCAAAACTGAATTTAATGATGGTCTTTTAACAATTACAATTTCAAAGAAACATGATTACTCTTCAAATTTCAAAATTAATTTAAATTAATATTTCAATCACATTCTCACTCATGTATATAAAACTAGTTAACAAATAAAATAAAATAAACATTTAAATAAAAAACAAATATTTATATATTTATTATTATTATGAGGTTGTTTAATAATTTATAATAAAGCAGAAGCAATTGCAGCAGCAATAACAGATAAACTTGAAACAATGATGGTTGCAGAGTTACCGTGTGGAGCTTCTGTTGGTTTTTCAGTTGGTTTAGGGGTATCTGGTTTTGGAGTTGCAACTGTACCATTACAAGTAATTGAAAAAGGACCAGCTGGTACTGGTGATTTATCATCAACACAAGTGAATGGATATGGGGAACCCATAAGACCTTTACATCCATTGTCAACGAAAGCTGATAATTTGAATTTATTTGGTGCTGTACTATCTGCAACAATGTTGATATTTGTACCACAACAAACAGTGCAAGCATCAGATTTAATATTAATTGGTGTTTTGTTACATACGTTTGATTCTTGAGTACTTGCAACTTTGAAACTAGTGAATTTACCTGTTGTATCAATACAAGTAATTGAATTTGTTCTAACTGTAACTGGTGTTTTATCATCAACTCATTTAAATATTAATGGAGAAACACCATCAGCAGTTTTACATTCTTTTTCAGTAAATGTTGAAAAAACAAATTGATTTGCAACAGTAGTATCAGCAACAATTTTAAAATTTGAATTACAACCACCAGCAGAACAAGTATCAACATTAATTTCGATTGGTTTGTTTAAACAAGGATTTGCTTCAATTATACTTTTTTACATTGAAATCGGTGAATTCTGCCTTTGTAGCAGCAAATAATGCAACAATTAAAAGTACTAATGATTTAGTGAAATTCATTTTATTATTATTGATTAATTAATATGATTGAATTATTTAATTGATAATTTGGTTGTTTGAATATTGGTTTAATGATTATTTACAAAAATTTTTCCTTTTTATTCTTTTTTTATGTATTTCCATTTTTAAACATCAGTTTCAAACCTTGATTTCACACACCCATAGAAATCTAATTTTAGAATTAAAAAAAAAAATATAATGATTTTTATATTATTCATATTTAATGGTTTTTGTTTAATTGCTCATAATCAATATTTAAATTTTTATAACTGTTTACTTAAAAAGAAGTAGATTTATTAAGTTGTTGTTTACATTTGAACAAATAGACACACAAATAATAAAAATTGTAAACATTACATCTGCACATTGTTAAATAGATACTCTTGTAAATTAATTTAAAAAATAAAAATTACAATTGTTTAAAATGCACACTACAAAAAAAAAACACACATTTTGAAAAAATATATATTTTTTTTATAATAAATCATATCATTATTATAAGAGCAGACACAATATTTTATTTTTATATTTTTTATATTTTTTATATTTAGCGCAATATTATTCAAATGTCATCTGGTATTAAATTATTATCATTATTAAAACTTTTAAAAGGTATTTTTCTTTAGTTAATAGTTATATTACTATTGTTTGATAAAATTATTAATTTTTAGAGAATACCTACAGATGAAAAAGGATATACAGAATCAGAATTAGATAGAGCATTAAAATCAAGTTTATCAGAAGAATCAACGTCATCAAATAGTTCAAGTAATTATAGAGATGAAAAGATTTGTATTTTTTATAATCAAGGAAAATGTAGAAATGGAGAATCTTGTAGATTTATTCATGGTGATCTATGTGATATATGTAATAAAGCAATGTTGATACCAGGTAATGCAGAACAAAATCAACAACATATTTATGAATGTGTAATTAATCAAGAGAATCAAATTAAACGTCAACAAGATCACCAAAAAGAATATGAATGTGAAATATGTTTTGATAAAATTGTAGAACAAGGTAAAAAGTTTGGATTATTATCAAATTGTAATCATAAATTTTGTTTACAATGTATTAGATCATGGAGAATATCGGCAACACAATCACAACATATAAACCGTGAACAAATCCAACATGTTCGTAAATGTCCAACTTGTAGAAACATTTCATTCTATATTATACCATCAGATGTTTTTGTAACTGGTAGAGATAAAGAAGAAATTATAAATCTATATAAATTAAAGCTTTCAAATATACCTTGTAAATATTTTGAACAACTTGGTTTTTGTAAATTCAAAGAAAGTTGTATGTACGCTCATATTTTAAATGAAAATAATTTATTTCATCAATTATCATTAAATAATAATAATCATTATTATTGTTATAACATTGGCAATATTCATCATAATGATCATTATGAAGATGAATACGGTGACAATAATGATGACAACAATGACGAAGATGAAGTTAGTAATACTAATGATTATGATGACGAAGAAGATTCATCATCATATGAAAATTAAAACTTTCATTTGACCAATGACTTTTTTTCTTTTTTTTTTTACCCACAAAAAATTAAAACAAAACTTTTTTTTTTTTTAAATCCTCAAAAAAAAATATAAAAATATAAAATCTCCAAAAAAAAACAATAATCAAATAATCAAATAATCAAATAATCAAATAACTAAAAGTATAAAAAAAGTAAAAATACAAAAAAAAAAAAAAAAAAAAATAATACCAACATAAAAAATTTTTTAAACAAAATATTTTAATTTTCAATAAAAAA
>JABXES010013207.1:0-26753 GCA_013375695.1 Dictyostelium brefeldianum | reverse complement strand
TCAGATAATATTTGGATATACTTTTTTATATTCTCCAAGATTTGTGTCAATTGTTTCCAAAAAATATCGATTAATCAAATTTAATTCTTTCTTATTTACTAAACTTTTAATTGATTGTTTATCAGCTTCATTATCTAAATTTAATTGTAATATTAAAAACCATGGAACTATTTCATCTTCATCTTCGGGATCTGTTTCTATTTCTACCTGTTCAGCTTCAACCACTTCTTCATCAGAGAAATCTGATGCTTCTTCTTCTTCAGAATTATATTCATATGGATCAAATTCTTTTTCTTCTTGTTCTTCTTCCTCTTCTCCTTCTCCTTCTTCATCTAATTCTTCTCCTTCATGTTCCACTTCTTGTTTTACTTCTTTTTTTTCTTTTTTTACTTCTTTTTTTTCATCATCTTCTTCTTTTTCAATATTATTATAATATGTTATTGAAAGTTTTATAACTTTAATTAATATATTTAATTTCAATTGATTTGATAATGAAGATTGTGAAAATATTAAATTTAAATAATATTTTTCATGACGGTAACATGACATTTCAATTAGTTGATCCGTATTTTGAATAATGAAATTTATATCATTTTCAATGAACCAGCATAATCTTTTTGGATCATTATCATTTAATACATGAAATAATCCAGGTTTTTCAATAGTTTTTGAATTTGATGGTCTAATATTTAATTGATTTACAGCGTAATCTAATATTTTGTAGCTTGCACATTCAAAAAACAATGATAATTCTGCAGGTGTTGTTTGTTCTCCATTTGAACCGATATTTAATAATTTACCATCCAATTTTGAATACAATTTAAATAATTGGTAATCATTTGATTTCAAAATTCCATGGAATTCCAAATTAAATTTACCACCATTTTTAATATGAAGCTGATGAATAAAATGTTTGAATTTTGGTTTTCTACATAACCAAGTATCTTCTATAATATATGAATATTCATGACGTTTATTTAATAACCAAGGATGAAATCCTCTATGAACATCGCAGTTTAATGATAATATTAATTTTAATGTTTCAAAATGAACTTGCTTAATTTGGCCAGCCGTTGCTAACGTTTGTAAAGTAAAGTATGATAATTCCTTTGATTGTCTTTTAATTGAAATATAAAATTGAATCAATTGTAAATAACCAAATTTAAGAGCAGTACCCATAATACCATTTTCCAATGAATAAAATTTATTTGTTGGACAAATTGAAACGAGCGAAAGATAAAATCTTGCTGATCTAACATCACCAAAAAATGCATTTCGATTCTTATATAAATCACATCTAATCAACATTTCGTTTGTTGTCAATTTATCACGATAATTATTGAATAAGAATTCTACCATTTCAAATTTAGTATCTAATACTTTTGCTGGTAATTGAAATCTAATGTATTGTTCACTTTCATCTATATATCCTTTTTCTTTTTCTTTTTCTTTAATGTATATATGCTTTAAAAAGTAATCCATATATTCTATGTCAAACAATTGATTTGAAATGTGAATTGATAATCTTGATAATAAATCCATACCCCAATTTGTGACATCAAATGTATTTTTTTTACCAAAAACACCAAAATCACTACTTGTAATTCTTTTAAATTCTTGAAAAGTAGGATAATAGTATTTTGAAGGATCCAATAATACTTGAATCATTAATGAAATATAGTAATTAGAATTTTCAAAACTATAGTTTTTAAAATCTACTCCCGTTAAGAAATCAAAAGTTTCATCTTCATGGTGAACCTTTAAATGTAAATACCCATTAATGTCAACACCAACTTTTGATAAATAATACATAAATGTTTTAAAATCAATGATATGAGTTGTTTTTGAACCATTCGAATGACTATATGAAATGTTGATTGAATTATCATAGATTTCAGTTTTATATGGATAATACGATTCTATAAATTTAACATGTTTTAAATTTGTAACAGCCAATTTTTCAATACCATAAAAATCGATTAAATGATCAATCAATTTACAGTCTGAAAATTTTAAAGCTAATCCCAATAATACCATTTCTGAATATTCGCCAAAAACTTGAGTATACTCCATCATTAAATATGTATATTGTTTTGGTTGATTTGTTTCAATGAAACGGTGTAGAGTACACGATAATTCATTTGGATCATCTTTATTTAAACTTGTTTTATAGAAATTAATTAATTCTGTAAATATTTCAAAATTTCCACCACATTCTAATTTTAAACAATTTCTTGGTAATTTTAATGGAAGTTGATAACCTTGTTGTAATAGGAATTGAAATATTTCAGCATTACCACCTTTTGCTGCATTTAACAGTACAATACTACCATTCATTTTAAAATATATTCCAAAATGTTTATAAATCAATTTAAAGCTATTGAATCCCAATGATTTATAATTTAATATTAATTCTATTTCAGTCTTTGTTAATTCATATATTAAATATTGCCAATGTTTTGATGATTTATCTTGTATAAAAAACTTGAAATAATAATCCATATAATCGTCAAACAATGAATACAATTCATTTGATAACATATATTCAATTGTTAAATCTTTTGTAGTTTTTAATTTTGATAGACCATCGTTATACAATTCTTGATCACAATCTTCATATCTAACTTGTTCCCATATTACATTTGATATTGTTTTATTATTAAATACCTTTTTAAATAAATTATATATATCCATTTTACAGCAAACAAAACAATGAAAAAAAAAAAGAAAAGTTTCAGTTGCTAATGATAAAAAAGTTAGAAATTAAAAGGAATTTTTCAAAAAGCGCCATTTTACTTTCTTTTTATTTCTTGTTTTAAAAATTATCACATTATAAATATCAATATGATTATAATATTCAACAGTATTTGTAATTGGTAATTTTCCAACTAAATTAATAATTCATCAAATGATCCAATTTTAATTAACGGTGGTGGTGGTAATGGAATTGAATTATACCAACAAACAATTACCAATGGTAGAATATTTATTTTCATTTCACATTTAAACAAGAAAGTAAAACATTTTGCAATTCAGAATTAGAATTCCAAAAATTCATTTCATTTTGTTCATATTATTCAATTGTAAATTGTTTAGTGAATATAAATAGCATTACAATTAAAGAACATTATTTAAATCATTTTAATCAATATCAATCAATAATTAATACTCGCTATCAAGGTGATAAAACAATTCAATTATTCAATAATGAAACTTGAATATAAGAAGTACTATATATATTCAAATGTTATCCAACACATATTATTGAATGTGGGTCGGGGTATGGTCACAATTCTTGTCATGATTGGGGTATAACAATTGATCATTTAATTAAATATGAAAATTATTTTATATCAGCAGGTAAGGAATTGAATCTAAAATTTATCTGTTTTTTCTGTCATTGTTTGCAAACAAAAAAATAAAAATCAATTTTTCACAAACTTTTTTTTTCTTTTTTTATAAAAATTGTGAAATTATGATTATTTTTTCATTGTTACAATGGTAAAAATTAAAGAGATCGATTCAGATTCAGATAATGAAATAGCAGAAGTTGAACAAGTAAAACAAGAACAATTACTTACTAGTAGTATATTAAGAGAAAATGAAGAATTTAAACAATTTACATATTCAAATATATTCAGACAATTGAATAAAGGAATGATGGATGAATGTATTGAAATGATTGAACAAGATCATTCATTGGTATTTTCAACAGAAGATCATTATGGAATGACAATACTTCACATTGCATCTCAAAATAAAATGAGAAGATTGGTTAAAAGAATACTGGATATAGTTTCAGAAGATGATCTACTATCAAACAGATTTGACATTAATAAAGTAGATTTAAATAATAATACAGCACTTCACTATGCATGCACATCATCAATAAGTGAAATTACACCAGCAGCACAACAACAACAACAACAATTTGGTCAAATACCAATAATTGACACAACTTCAACATCAACAACAGATAATCAACAATCTGATATAAATAGTTTTATGTATTTAAAAGAAAAGAAATCAACAAGATATGAAATTGTAAAATTATTATTGGAAAGGGGAGCATCTTCATCAATTTTAAATAAATTAAATTTATTACCAATTCATTTAGCTTGTAAAGAAATTGATTTTAAAATTGTAGAATTGTTAATTGATAATGGTGATGGATCAAGTACCCAAATTTATGAACCACATTCAAAAGTATTGGATTCATTGAATTTCTCATTGATATTTCAATCATTACAATCAGAGAATAATAAATTCCTTACAAATCGTGAAAAGGAAAGAAATGAATTAAAAAAAGAAGTTATACTTAGTAAAATTGATCCAAATTTAAAATGTATTAAAAACGGTCCAACATGTTTACATTTTGCATTATCAAATTTAAAAAGAATTAAAGAGTTAACAGGTAATTTAGTTATATCCACCACTGGTACATCACCATCAACTTCACCACCAGCATTACATCAAACAAGTCAAGATTTAAATATAGTCGATAGAATTCATCCATTAATTAAATTAGTTAAACTACTATTACAAAAACAATGTAAACCAAATCACATCGATGAAAGTACAGGTAAATCAGCATATCATCAATTTATTGATATATTTCCAACGGAAGATATTGAATTTCATCAATTTTTAAAATTTGACCAACAATCAAGTGACTCTTCCTCTTCCTCTTCTTCACCAATTACATTGGGGCAACAAGAACAAAAACAAAATGAATTTAAATTAATGATTTCAAATTTAATTTATTCAGTAACTAGATTATTCCATCAATATAAATATGACTTCACAATGTCAAGTCAAAAATCAATATTAGAAAGTGATAAAGATATTGAAGAAACACCTTTGGGTCAATGTTCAATGTATCCTTGTAAAAAGATAATTTTGGAACAAATTTTAAATTATTTAAATAGTAGTACTAGTGGTAGTGGTGGTAATAGTGGTAATGAAATAATTAATGCATCAATTATTGATTCAGTTAATAGCCGTGGTCAACCAGCACTTTTTATAGCATGTTCAAATGGTAATATCGAAGCAGTTGATTTACTTTTGGAAAATGGAGCCAATCCAAATATTCAAGATAAATATGGTAGTTCAATGTTACATGAATCAATCAATTTCAAACATTATGAAATTGCCAAGAAATTAATATTATGTGGTTCAGATGTTAACCAACCAATGTCAGTATACCCACAATCTACACCGCTTCATTTATCAGCAAGTCAATTAAATTTTGAAATGTGTCATTTCTTAATTGAACATGGATCATTATTAAATGTATTTGATTCTGAAAAACAAACACCAAAAGATTTAATTTCAAATTACCTCTTAGAAGAAAACCAACACCAATTAAATTCCGATCAACTTCAATCAATTCAAGAATTAAAAGATTTCTTTGATTTTCATATTCAAATAAATATTGTACAAATATCTAGTTTTGTAGTATTCAAAGGTGACTATAAATTAAAAATTAAACAATTTATTCAATCAAAAGAAAAGAATTTATCAACAGTTGATAAATATATGAATCAAATATTCAGCGGTAATAATGACGATAAATATGATTCAATTATTGAATCATCAAGTGAAATTCAAATACCTTTAAAAGAAATTAAAACATCAACTAGAAGAATAAAAATTAAATCCTCAAAAGATACATTATTCAAATATGTAAATCTATATCACTCAACATACAATCATTTATTACATGTTATTCAAAATAGATTTAAACCATCTTCAATTGAAACAATTGAACAATTTGAAAATAATAATATTAAATCAATTACATTATTACCAAATGTATCGATTTCAAATGATCAAGATTTAGAATTTATAAGAGATGATGATGAACTGGTAATCGATTTGATTTAAATTTTAAAAAATAAAATTTTAAAAATTAAAATTTTTCTTGTTTTTTTCAAATTTTTCATTATTTTTTTAAATTTTTACTACACATATACACATATAGAATGGAAGATAATAATAATAGTACTGGTACACCCAATAGAAAGAATGAATACAGAAAGACACCAGGTGGTAATGAATATAAAGAAAAGAGAATAGAGAAACAAGTTCAAATTAGACAAGAATTAAAAGATAGATACATCATAGAAAAACGTCAAAAATTAATAAAGCAACAACAAATAGAACAAACGGAAAATGAAATAATAGAAACAAACAATTTGAAGAAAGAATTAGATCATTTATACAATAGTATTAAATCACAAAAACAAAAATCAAAAATGAATAATAACTATCAAAGAAAACAAACTTTAACAAAATTAAGAAATTTATTAGCATCTTCAACAACATCAAATAAAGCAATTGATTTATTAGTAGATTATGATAAACAAGAGCAACAACCACCTCAAATTCAACAAAAACCACCACAGCAAATGGATATTACTAAAACATCCACTACTACAACTACAACAACTAGTATCAAACCAACTACTACAACCAATTTATTTATTGAATTTTTGATTAAAATGTTAAATGATCCATTAAATGATGATAATAAGATTGAAGCAGCGTGGTGTATTACAAATATAACAAGTTTAGAACATAAACATACAAGTTCTGTAGTTGATAGTATTGCATTTTTAATTAAACATTTATCAGTTAAAAATAGTACATTACAAGATCAATGTATATGGGCATTAGGTAACTTTTCAATTGATTGTGAAGAATATAAAAGTAAATTACTTCAACAAGGAATATTACCACCTGCAATTGAATTACTTTCAAGTACATTACCAACATTAACAATATCAACATGTTTTACACTCTCATCATTATTATCATCACCATTTAAACTCGCTTCAAATAGATTATCAGAATTATTAAAAAACAATAGAATATTAGTATTACTCTTTGATCAAATTAATTTCAGAAAGAATAGATTATTCAAGAAATTGAAAAACAATACAAACAACACAACAAAAAACAATACAAATAGTTATCCATTAATTGATGTCGATGTTGAAGTAGTTTATCGTTTACTTTGGTTGGTAAATGATTTATTTAATCAAATTAAAATTACAAAATCAACAAGTACTAAATTGGTATCAGATATATCAAATATTGTATTGGAAGTAATTGAATTATTTTTAAATTTATCAAATTTTAGTTGCAACAATAGTTTTAATGAATCAATATTAGTATCACCTTGTATTAGATTATTTGGATGGGTAGTAACTGAACAAATCGTATTTATTGAATTATTAAAATCATCAAATTTCAATCATGTAACCATTAAAGAATTAATTTTATATATTTCGACTAAAATAATACCAATTACAAAAGAATGTTTATACTTTTTATCAAATTTATCAGTTTATTCAAATGGTCAAAATCAAATCAATCAATCAATAATTGAAAGTACTAGTAATATCAATATTGATAGATTTTCAACAATTACTCCTGCAAATTATACAAATCAAGATATTGATATATTATATGAATTCATTCATTTATTTTCAAATTTATATTATGATCAACATATCCCAGTTCAAGAATCAATTTTACAAATTCATTTAAATTTATTAAATATCCTTCAAAATCAACAACCAATAGAAACCAATAGTAATAATGATAAATTATTAACATTAGTATGTGAATTCTTATTATGTTATTTCAAACAAAATTTACAAATGTTTAAAATCTTTTCAAGTAATTTAGCAAATACAAAAACAAATAATAATTTATCGTTAAACAATTTTTTATTATTTGTTCATGATAATAATAATAATAATAATAATAATAATAATAATAATAATAATAATAACAACACAATAAATTTAAAATTATAACACACTTATAAACCACAGTTTTTTTGTTTCAACTGTCTATAGACCACACTGTGTGAAAAAAATTAAAAAACTGTTTTTTATAAGTGCTATAATTTTTTTATTTTTTATATTTTTTATAAATTTATATCATTGATCAAAAACAAGAATGATACTATTATTATTATGTATGACTATAGTTTTATTATTGGTAGTTTATTTGTTAATACCATCAAGAATTACAAAGATTAATAGATTGATACCAGGACCTGTAGGTTATCCAATTGTTGGTAATTTATTTCAATTTAGAGATTTAGTAGCTAGTATAGATAAGAATTATCAAATTTATGGGCCAGTATATAGAATAAGATTGGGTAGCATGGAAACAGTCGTAATTAGTGGAAATCAAGCATTGGAAGAATCATTTATAAGCAAACGTTTTATATTTAGTGATAGATTTGTAAGAAATAGTAGAAAGTTTTCAAAAGGTATTGATATAATTCATAGTAATGGAGAATTAAATCAAATTTTAAGAAACGTTTATACAAGTGCAATGGGAACTAGAAAAATAAAACAATGTCAAACTGAAATACAATTACAAGTAAATGAAATGATTGACACTTTATATGAATCACGTGATACAACAAATAACATCACTTGTAACATACCAACTAAATTGAAATCATCAATGTTATCAATTATAATTTATTTAATATTTGGTAAAAATGAATCAGATGAATCATTAAAAAATGAATTTATATCAACTATAAAAATATATTTTAACAGTACTGGTAAATTAACAATTTCAGATTTCATTCCAATCCTTCTTCCATTTGATATCATTGATTTAAAAATGTCTGGTTTAATCAATGACTATAAAATAATTTCAAATTTCGTTGAATCAAATATTCAATCACAGTTAAAAATAATGGAAAAAGATGGAGCCACCAAAGTTGATAGAGATGACAAAGAAGAAAAAGAACAAGTTGATGAATCAGAAGGTGGTAATAACAAAGAATGGGAACCATTAATGAATGCATATTTAAAGAAATATTTAAATGGTGAAATTGAGTATGAATCAGTTTTAAGGGCATGCATTAATCTATTGTTTGCTGGATCAGATACTATATCAATTACATTATCATTCTTGATAGTTTCATTGATTAATAATCCAGAAGTACAAGAAAAAGTATACAATGAATTCAAATCAAGTAATGTAAAAATATCTTTTTCAGATCGTTTAAAATATCCATACACATGTGCAATGATTAAAGAAGTTCATAGAAAATTTGCAATTGCACCATTAAGTGAACCACATATTGTTAATGAAGATGTTGAATTATTTGGTTACAAAATTGCAAAAGGTACTCAAATTATTCAAAATATTTATAGTACAAGTTTATCAAGTGATTTTTGGTCAGATCCATTTAAATTTAATCCAGATAGATTCTTAAACAATTCATCGCCAACACCAACAATAACTAATTTTGGACTTGGTCCTAGAAGTTGTTTAGGTCGTAACTTTGCTGAATTTGTTATATTCACATCTGTAGTTACACTATTTAAAAAATATAAATTTACAAATTCATCAAATGTGCCAATATCTGAAATTGGTGAATTTGGTTTAGTTACAAATTGTTCAAATTTTAATACAATAATTGAAAAAAGATTATAATAAAGTAGCAGTACCTTTTTTTTATTTTAATTTTGTGTTAAAAAATGTAAACTGTAACCTTGAACAAACCTTTTCTTTACTTTTAATGTTGTTATATAAGTTCTTGGATTCCTTTTAAATATTTCTATTGTTATAAATGGTCCAAAATCATTTACACTATATATTTTTGAAACACCTATAGGTACTTTTGATCCAATACCTGCTTCAATATCCTCTAATGGTCCTCCTGTGTTATATCAATACTCGAGTTAATACATGGTGGGCATGTTTTATAATAACAATAATAAACTTACCAATACCAATAATTTTAAATCTTGTCCAATATTTTGTTTGAAATGGGAATACTAGTTGAATTTGATCTTGACTTTCAAGTGGAGATAGTACGGTTTCGTATGTCTCTCCATCCATTGTAAATGCTTCATACACTTGTATCTCTCTTGCCATGATATATATTCTCTATAAAATGAAAGTTTATGCCTATGTGTGCGTGTGTATAAATAGTTTATTATTAAATTTATTATGTAATCCATATAAAAATAAAAATAAAAAATTTATATACACAAACACACACAATTAATTATTAAACGCATTTTGTCATGAGTGAGTGTGTTTGTGGGGTATTTAAAATAACAACATTCAAAATCATGTAAAAAAAAAAAGAATGATATTGATATTTGCCATGCGATATTGGGTTGCAATTATACACAAAACACATAAAAAAAAATATCTACCTCGCTGATAGAAAATTTTAGAAATTAGTTTTTTTATTTTTTTTTTTTTTTTTTTTTTTTTTTTTTTTTTTTTTTTATTTTTATTTTTATTTTTTCTAAATTTTGTATATTTGTTGTTGTGCGAATAATTGTGTTTTTAATCGTCCATACTTATTTATTTTATTATATATCCAGTGTGTTAATTGGGTTTTAGTTTTGGGTTAGTGCGTGTGTGTGTAATTTGTAAATTATTTATTTTATTTATTTTATTTATTTATTTAATTATTATTTTTAAAAAAAAAAACACACTTAAAAAAAAAAAAATAACAGCGACACTAAAAAATAATAACAACTGCATTGTAATTAATCAAAAACACACAATTTCAGTAAAACATTTTTAAAATATATTAATCAAAGTGAAGCCAGTTAAAGAAAAGAAAGAAAAGGTTAGCAAGTCATCATCAAAGATGGGTACCTCTTCAAGTAAATCATCAGTGACTGTTGCATCTAGTATTGATTATAGATCTAAACCAACAATGGAAGAATTAGGAACTTCAAATTATAATGGTGGTTTAGAAGTATGTAATAATAAAAAAAATAAAATAAAAAAAGTGATCACTGATCATCATCACTAATTTTATAAATAGATATCAAAAAATTTATTAGATTTTAATTTAGGAGATAAACCAATGCCATTAAAATCAGTAGTTCAAGATTCATTTATAATTTCAAATTCAAGTAAAGCCAAATTAAAATTTCATTTTGAACCATTACAACCCAAAGAATTTCAATTGAGTTTTTCACCAACAAGTGGATCAATTGATAAAGGAAAGAGTAAAACGATTAAAGTTAAATTATTGGTAAATCAAAAAATCAATACCAATCACAAGGTGGTACTTCGTGTTGAAGGTGGTGCATCACATTTCTTAACCGTTAAAATTAGATGTGAAACTGGTGTATTTGGTGTTGACCCTTCAACATTGGAACATGTTGAAGATGAAGGTTTTAGAGTACCAATGATATTAGCATCAATGAAAAGATCATTAATTGAAAATGGTGGTCTTCAACAAGAAGGTATATTTCGTTTAGCTGGTGAGCAAACTGAAATTAAACGTTTAAAAGATTTAATGAATAGAAATGATTTCACCTCTTCAAATGATATAAATACAATTGCTTCATTGATAAAGGTACATTTTTCAAATTATGATAATATTGCTTACATATCACATATATAACATGTGTTATGATACTAACATTATTATCTCTAATGGAATGTACAGATTTTTTATAGAGAATTACCAACACCAATTTTAAATTCAATTCCAACCGAGAAAATTTTTTATAGTACAGATATTGATGAATGTGTTACGAGTGCAAAGAATTTACCAGAACCACAAAAAAGTTTATTGGATTGGTTAATGCATTTATTGTTAATGGTATCAAGTTATTCAGATGTTAATAAAATGACTGCTCAAAATTTAGCAATCGTTGTTGCACCAAATCTTTACGATGTATCTTCAACAAATCCAATGGAAGGTTTAGTATTATCTCAAAAATGTGTTCAATTTTTACACAATGTTTTATCTCATAAAGTACAAGTTTATAAACGTACAAGTCAATCAAGATCAATTGCATTTGAAGTTTAGTGTAAACTAAAAATAAATAATCACCATCATCACAACCATCACCGTCAATAATAAATATAATACGCCATATTAAATTAGTGTAACAATAATAAAACAACAAACAAAACAAAACAAAACAAACAATAAAACAATACAAATAAAATTATATAAATATGTAGACTAGAATATTTGCAATTTTATTGTTGTTTTTTTTTTTTTAATAATTTCTCAACTTTTTTTAGATATTGGTGAATCAACATGTATCCTCATATTTTACGATGGAAGTGACGCGCGAGTAAAAATCTATTGAAATTTATTTTCATTTTTTTTTTATTTTTTTTTTCATTTTTAGTTTATGCATTCAATAACAATCTGTCTTACCAACACTAAATAAAGATATAGATAAATAGATAATTATACATATCTACACGCATCCACACTAATAAAAATTAATAATAATCTTATATATATTATAATAATTTTTAAAAATATTGAACCCATTAATTTATTATAACCAATAAAACCAAATAAATACATTATATAAATCAAACAGTTCATACTAAATAAATTTTGAATTGGGGGAATAATAATAATAAACTCAAGGTAAATTAACATGTGTTGTTATTGTTGTTGTTATGAGTTTTAGCACTATTTATAGATTTTCAAAAAAGGTTAAAAAAAAAAACCACAATCACTTTAAAATCTTAAAAAACACATAATTTATTATTAAAAAAAAAAAACAACACACAAAGTAAAAAAACATAATTTAAATAAAAAAGTTTAAAAAAATAAAAATATTTCATATCATTATTAATCACAATTGTTCACTTCGTATTAAAAAGTTTTGAAAATAAACATATATACATATATACAATTATACCAATAATAAATTGTAGATATTAATATAAATAATAATATAATAATTACATAAAAAACGTACTTTAAAAGTAAATAAATAATAAAAGGTACTTAGATTAAATAGTAATAAATAAAAATAATAATTATTTCTTTATTTATGTGTATTGTACATTCACACACTCACACATACAAACACACACAAACAGTCACAAATTTTTTTATTTTTTATTTTATTTTATTTTATTCAAATAATTTTGGTGGTTTATATTAAATATTTAAATTTTACATGTTGACTGTACTTTAAAAGAGAGGTTATTTAAACTACATTACCATTTTTTTCTCTAAATTTTTTTTTTTTTTTTTTTTTTTTTTTTTTTTTTTTTTTTTTTTTTTTTTTTTTTTTTTTTTTTTTTTTTTTTTTTTTTTCAAATTCTTTTTTTTTTAAAAAACAAAAAACTTCTACATTTTAAGATTGTTATGTTCTATTTCTAACTATTCCTTTATATAAAATAATTAATAATATAATAATAATATATAATTGTAAATCAATAGGATAAACATATTTTAAAAAAACAATGGATATTATTGATTACGATAACGATATATCAATAGTTTTAGAAACTGCAAAACAAGCAGCACAACAAAACCACCATCAACAACATATTCCATATGGATGTAGCGATAACAACAATGAAAACTTTTTACAAGATGACATTGTTTACAACTTTTTATCAGATGAAGTAACATTAGGTGATCATCATAATTCAATCAATAGTAATAATCATCAACAACAATTACAATTACAACAACAACAAATTAATTTACTCAATCAACATAATGCATTTATTGATCATAATAGTATAATGTTTAATGAATCATCACCAAGTTCACCAATGAGAGTACCAAATTCAAGTCCTTCAACACTATACGGTAACAGTTCAATTGAATCACCTGAAATAGTCTATGATAATTTACCATGTATGGTTAATTTACCATACCAACCATATCAAGATATTTTACAATCAACAGTAGCAACACCACAATATCAACAACAACAACACCAACAACAAGATGTAACATTAGAAACAACAACCAACTCAACATTACTCATGAATACCACCGAGGATTCAATTTTACAACATCAACACCATCATCATATTGTAGAAGAAGAACAAGTTTTAAAGTAGGTATTTCAACAAGAGTGTTTTAATCAAAATAGGGTGTATATTAATATGTTTATCATTTTACTAGTTTAAACATTGAAGCAATTGATTTTGCAATGTCTTCTGAAGTTATAACAGATTCACCATCTTCATCAACTTCAACTACATCACCATCTTCACCTTCAACAACAACAGTCAAAGAAGAAGAAAATAACAAGAAATCTAAAAAGAGAACTATTGATTCAAGAGTTCAAAATCGTATGTTTATTTGTTATAGTAATACAACTCAATCATTATTATTATAATGTTACTAACCTTTTTTATCCTTTACTATAGTTGTTCATCCATTAACAAGAGAAGAATTATTAAAGATTTCAGGTAAAGAACCAGTTCAAGTTATTGATCCACCAACTCATAATCAAGAAGATGAAAGAAAAGTTAAAAAACAAAGAAGATTAATTAAAAATCGTGAAAGTGCTCAACTCAGTAGAATGAGAAAAAAAATTTATATTGAAGATCTTGAAAAAACAATCAGTGATCTTACTCAAGATAATAGTTCATTAAAAGAAGAAGTATTATATCTTCAAGGATTAGTTAAACAATTAGCTGGTCAAAACAACAATAATAGCAGTATTATTGAAATTAACAATAACAACAATGTAAATAATAATCAAGTCACCACCACAACAACAACAACCAACAACACAATATCAAAACAACAACAAAGTAAAAATGTAAAAGCAGCAGGAGTATGTCTTTTATTAATCTTCTTTTCATTGGGTGTATTTTTCCAACCACCATCACAATCAACACAACAATTTGGTGCAATTGCTCCATTTGATGTTCAATCAGCAAAGACAACTCATTCAATTTTATCAATGCCAGAAAACGATTCCTCTACACCAATTGGAATATCAGGTTCATTTAGTTCGGGTATATCACATCATGAATCGTCAGCAACAAATACAGAGCAAACATTACCATCAGTATTATTAAATAATAATAATAACAATAATAACAATAACGGCAATAATAATAACAACAATAATAACAATAATAACGGCGGCAATAATAATAATAATAATAAGAGATCATTACCAGATAGTAGTTTCCATCAAAATAGGAAGAAAATTAAGATTAATGTAGGTGACGAAGGATTAATTGAAAACGTTGGATCATCTTTATCAGTTTCAAAACAACCGCACCAAGAATTAACAATGGATAATATTGATAATGATATTGATCAACATCAACAACAAAATGATTCATCATATATCATTTGTTCAGATTCACCAAGATTAATTTCAAATAATCTTACACATACAACTGAATCATTATTAAATTCAAACTCAACACATCCAATTTCAATTGGTTTATTATTACCAGCAGAATCATTGGGATTACATAATATTGTTAATAACATTGGTGGTGGTGAAGGTTCAATTCTTGAAATTAGTTGTTCTGTTTCAAATATTCGTGTTTGGAATCCACTTTCAGTTGATTCATCATCTTCTCCAATTGTTACAGCTGGTTCATTCTCATCATCATCTCCCTCTTCACCAGCATCAAATCAACGTCAAATCATTACAAATCGTTTCTAAAGCAAAATAACACTATTTTTATATATATTACCATATTCTTTGATAAAAAATTTTATTTATTTGTTTATCATTACATTCATTCTCTCACATATATACATATTCTTTTTTTTTTTCCATTTTTTTCAATCTACCCCTTTTTTTTTTTCTTCATATATCAAAAATAATCTATATATTTATAAAAAGTAAAAAGTAAAACAGACAAAAAACAAACAAATAAAAATATATCCTAAAATTAAAAGCAATTCTACATGTGTGGTTATTTTTTTTTGTTTTTTTCTTTTCCCCTTAGAAACAAATATAGTTTTATAACTTATAACTACTTAGCATTTAAACATGTAGATATAAATTAATATTAATAATTATTATAAAATCTTTTAATAATTATTTTTTCAATTTTTATTTTTGCAAAAATTGTTTTTTTAATTTTTTTTTTTTTTTTAATTTAGAATGAAAGTGTTAACTAAACCACATTTTTTTAAACACTTTAAAAACGTTAACAACAACAACAATATTAATAGTAATAGAATTAATAACACTAATAGAAAGCTTGTTGTTTTAAATAAATATTATAGTTCTAATAATAATAATTGTTGTAATAATAATAATAATTTAAATTATAATAAAATGAATAACTTTTCAAGTCTTTTATTTTATAATGAAAATAATAATAAGGTTTTAATGGTTAAAAACAATATAAATAAATTATATAAAGCAATACCACATACATTTTTTGGATTTCCTTCATTAACATCACCAAAAACAAATAATGATGATAACCATAATAATCAATTAAGCAATAATAATAATTATTCACAATATATAAATCAATTACCATTAGATAAAATTGAAAAATCATTTAATAATAGAAATTCATTTAAACGTGAATCAATATATTATTTAGGATCATTGGTTACACCATATTATTTGGAACAAGTCAAAAGAAATTACTTTGATTACTATTTAGTGATTGTTAAAGATAGTAATTGTATAAATAAAACAAGATTAGAAAACATTTTGACGGAATCAATATCATCAAGTGATCCTGCATCATCTGGTGGAACTAAAGAAAAAACATTGGATATATCAATGGAATGGAAAGATCCAAATGAACTATTAAAAGATTTTAAATCACATCGTAAAATGATTACACCTGAAACTCAATATATACTTAGACTATTACAACTGTTTGAAAAGGATAAACTAAGTAAATTACTATCAACTACAACAGCAGAACAATTATCAACAATGGCAAAATCTGAAGAACCAAATTCACTTGGTATTCACATTCCATTAGAGTATGCACCTGAAATTGAATCAATACCAGTACGTTCATCAACATTGGTACCATTTAATTCAACAAATTTAATTGTATCACACAATAAAGGGTATATATTGTTAGTTGATCCAGGTGCAAATAAAGATGGCTCATTACATATGATTAATATTATTGAAAATAAATTGAAATTATATTCAAGTCAAGGTGGTGAAGATGATGGTGGTAAAAAGGTATCAATATTTATAACACATAATCATAAGGACCATTGGGAAGGTTTACATTTATTAGAGAATAGTTTTCCAAATGCAACTGTTTATGCACATCAAAAGACATTGGATAATATACCAGTGAAAACATTGAAAAAAGTAGCAGTTAATGGTATACCATTAACAGATAAAGAAAGTGTTGTTCAATTTTTAAATGAACCACCCAAATCCATTCAAGAATTAGAATCAATTGAATATCATACACAAGAGAAATTATTTATTGGAAATGGTGGTAATTTAATATTTCATGTCATATCAACACCAGGTCATACTGATGATTCGTTATGTTTATTTGAAAAGAATAGTAAAACATTGATTGCAGGTGATCACATTGTTGGATTTGGTTCATCAGTATTGGATTTTCATAGCGGTGATATGACACAATATATTGATTCAACTCAAGGTATTATAGATTTTCTGGTTCCAAAAGTTGCAATACCTGCTCATGGTCCATTGAATTTTGATCCAATTTTATTATTAAACAATTATATTAAACATAGAATACTTCGTGAAGAAGATATATTAAATGCTTACAAATCTGGTAAAACTTCGTTAACTGAAATACTTGATATTGTATATGGTTCAATTGATCCAAAACTTTCAATAATGGCAATGGGTAATATTAAATTACATTTAAGTAAATTAAAAAAAGAAAATAAAATCTAAAAAAGTCTCGTTTTAATTACGCGTCTATAAATTTTTATTTTTTCATATTAATTTTGTGATAAAGTGGTTAAAACTCGTTTTTTTTTTTTTTTTAAAATTTTTTTTTTAATCAAATTACTTTTTTGCATATTATTAATAATAATACTGTGATATAGAGATAGATTGTGTGTGCCATATAAAATGTTTTCATTTATAAATCAATTATCATTATCTACACCAATTAATAATAATAATATAATTGATATAAAACAATTACATTCAAATGCAGTTAGTACAGTTAGTAGTAATAGCAACAATAAAAAGAATCAAAGAAGTAAAAATGCAATATTACATTTTGTAGCAGGTGGATTAGGTGGTGCAGTAGGTGTAATTTGTACAAGTCCATTAGAAGTTATTAAAACACAATTACAAGCAAAGAATTCAAATTTATTAGTTAAAGATAAACCAAGGTTTATGCCAACAACAGTATATTCATTATATCATTTGGTTAAAAGAGATGGAAAGAGTGGACTATGGAAAGGACTAGGTGCCCATTTAATGGGAGTTGCACCAGCAAGAGCAATCCATTTTAGTAGTTATAGTTTCACTAAATCAATAATGAATAAATTGGGATATACAGATGGACCAGTATTATGGATTACAAGTGCAATTGGAGCAGGATCAGCAGTTGCAATAGCAACATCACCAATTTGGTTAATTAAAACTCGTATGCAATTACAAACATCATTGGCAAATTTTAATGAAGGTACACAATATCGTGGTATTTTTCATTGTTGTTTATCAATTCTACGTGAAGAAGGACCATTAGGATTTTATAAAGGGTTAGGTGCATCATTGATTTCAGTTTCAGAAAGTGCATTTCAATTTGTGTTGTATGAAGGTTTTAAAAATAGAATTATCACAGAAAAGAAATTAAAAGGTTACGAAAATCCTGGTGAACTTACAACAATTGAATATTTAACATCTGCTGGTGTAGCTAAATTAATTGCAGCAATCACTACATATCCACATGAAGTAGTTAGAACACGTTTAAGAGAACAAACTAAACCTGGTCAAGTTTCAAAATATACTGGTGTAATTCAAGGTTTAGCATTGATTGCAAAAGAAGAAGGTTTAGCTGGTTTATTTGGCGGAATGGGTCCACACATCATTAGAGTAGTTCCAAATTCTTGTATCATGTTTTTAACTTATGAATTTGTTTTGGATTTAGCAAGTGGTGTTTCTTCACTTTTTAATACTCATCATCATAAATAATCAATCAAAGTAATAATATAATAATAATAACAACAATATATAATGTAATAATAATTACAAACAATCAACAAACAAACAAACGTCAACTTTATCTAATTACTAGGTACTGAATCCCCCAAACAAAACAAAACAAACAAACAAACCAATAACAACAAAACCAATTAATTAATTAATATAACAACAAAAAGTTTATTTATATAATATTGTATATAAACGCACGCGCATATTTGATCAAAAATTCTTTAGATTATATAAGAAATTGATGCAAAATAAATAAATAATAATAATGGTGTAAAAAAACTCCAAACTTTCCAACATCCAATGATAATACTGTGTGTAAATATATATTAGCATACGATAATAATAATAGTAATAATAATAATTGTTATTGTGTGGTATGAATATATTTACCCAAATGTAAAAATTAATAAACAAATTGTTGCAAATGGTATAGCTTTTGGATGCAATTTACCCCAATCATCATCTGATTTCTTTGTATCAACTTTTGAAAAATATGCGCAATAAACATAAATTATTATAAATCCAACTAAACCACCTACTCCAATATTAAAATAAGTTCTAAATTTAATTGAAAAAAGTGATTAATAAATGAGTATATAGTGTCAACCAATGATAATCATTAACATACCTATCAATATCATTACTATATAATATATTATTAACCAAGTCAGTTTTATAAGCAGTTCCTAAACCTAATGAAATCCAAAATGTAATTTCTATCAATCTAATTATCTTTTTGACCCAATAATTATCCCAAATTTTATGTGGAGCTCTTGAATTTGATTCTTCTTGTTGTTTATTAAATTCATTAAATATTTTATCTATTGATTGAAACACTTCTCCTTTATTATTTACATCATCTAAAGTACTACTACTATTGCTATTGCTATTATTGTTGTCATGATTATCTTTGATATTATCTTTTTTTATAGTTTTTCGTTGTTTAGTCATTTTTTTAATTTAAAAATTTTTTTTCATTTTTTTATTATTTTTTTTTATTTTTTTTAATTTTTTTTAATTTTTAAAAAATTTAATTATAATTTTTTATAAGACACATCACCATCACATACACAATTAATATATTTTAAATATAAAGATGGATTTCGAAGGTCAAAAATTAGCAGAATATGTATATCAATATACAATTATTGCATTTGGTATTATTGGATGGATAATTGGTTTCATTAAAGAAGATTTTAGTATTACTTTTTATTCTGTAGCACTTGGAACTTTTTTATCTTTAATTGTATGTTTTTAAATACTAGTTAATTTAATATGGTGGTGAATATACTTTTATATATTAACATAGTAATATAACTACAGTTATGTTTACCAGATTGGAAAATATATTGTCAACATCCATTATCATGGCAAAAACCAATTGTTATTGCTGCAACTACAACAACACCAACTGATACAACTACAACCACAACCACTCCAACTAAAAACAAAAGTAATCAAAATAAGTTTTAATAAAAAGCGTGTATATAAATAATAAAACAAAAGCGGAAATAATTGCAGTAATAGCAGTATAGTCATTTATTTATCCAATTATACAAACTATAAATATTATAATATTTAGTTTGTGTAAACCAAATAGATGATTACAATACCAAAACATTGTTGACATTACAATTGTAAACATTTTGATGGGTACCATGAAACAAATATTATTGAATAGCAAGAAATTGGATCTAAACTAGGAACATTATGATGTAGTTTAAACTATATTTTTTTAAAAAAGAATCTCTTCTTTTCTTCAGATTCCAAGCATTCACATTTTTTCATGATTTTTGATAAAAGGCCTTTGGTTGGGATTTTTTTTTACAAATTATATGTGAATGCTTGGTAGTGCGAGACCACACATTCAAAATAAAAAGATAGCTAAAGATTGGTAGTGTGAGACTATACATTCAAACAAAAAGAGATGTTCGAGTAAAACATCAGAAAAAAAAACAAAAAAAAAAAAAAATTAAAAAATAAACAAATAAATAAACCATAAAATAGTAATAAAAAAAAGAATGGATGGTAGTGTGAGACTACACATTCAAAATAATAAAAATAAAAAACCATAAAGGTGTTTTACAAAAAAGAAAAGATAAAACTAAATTTACACCTTTTTTTAATTTTGAGATCTCTAAATCAAGATAATGATTAAAAAAAATGGTATTTTATTTTTCAATGTTAAACTCATCAATATCAAATTCTTCTTTATCAACTTCTAAATTAAATTCTTTAATTGTAAGACTTCTATTTGATAATAATTCAACCAATAATTTATAATGAGTTGGTAGGTAGTATGCAAAAGTAATTGAATATAAACTTGAATTTGGATACTTGTTTAATAATTCTAATATCAATGTTGATAATTGATCTTTTGTAATTTTAATTCTAATTGTAAAATGTCTAATTAATGATTTATTGCCATTTCATTTCTATTATCTATGTTAAATAATGAACCAAATAAAAATCTAATAGTTGATCTTGTAATTTCATATTGAATCATTGATTCCCAATTTGATTTGGTTTGGTTTATATTATATTTATATTTGGATCATCTGTTGTTTTGCTTTTAATAATCCTTTTTCAAATAATTCACCATAAAATAAATGCATATCTTCAACAATAAGAGTATTACTTCTGTATCTGAATTAAGGTGTTTTACATTTTTTAAATAGCAATACATGTTGTAAATAACCCAATGTTGTTGTTGCTGCTGCTTCTTTAAATTCAAATGGTGTATTTAATAACAATTGATCAGTCTGACTAAACTATAATTTGGTTGTAGTGCTAATAAATGACGTCTATTGAATATATTTTCAAATGTTACAATATCACCTGTTTCTCCTAAATTTGGCCAAGATGTTGTTTATGGTGTATACGAATGTTCTACAGACATTGAATTAAAGAAACTATGAATAAATGATTCATCTACTTTAATTAATGATCATTTGATTTCTATAATCTACTACACCATCCTTTGTAACAAGTCCAATGAATTTAAAAAAATAATTTTTGATAAAAAATTTGCAATTTTGGTTGTTTTTTTGAAAAATTTTGTTTTTTTGTGACTTTTTTTAGCAATCAATAAAAATGGAATCAAATATACAATTATTAATAGAATGGGTTAATAAAAGTAATGATAGTTGTTGTGATCATAGTAATATTACAGGTGTGGAAGAAGGTATATGTGGATTAATAGATTTAAGAAATAATGAAGAATATATTAAAGGTCATTTCAAAAATTCAACAAATGTACCATTCAATGAATTAGATCAAAGAATGTTTGAATTACCACCAAGAGCTTCAAATATTGGTATAGTTTATAATGGTGGTGGTGATGGTAGTGATGGTATAACTATAGAACAAATTGAAAAAGTATTATCAAATTATAAATTAAAATTCATTATACCACAAAGTGATATTAAAGCAAACCAACAATTATCATCAATACAAAATGAACAAGGATCAAATTCAAGAATGTTATGGAAAGCATCATTATATTTAAATAATAATATCGATATAATTGAATCAACTTTAAAGGAAACTAATCGTGGTAATGGTAATGATGATCGTACTATATTCAATGCAATTGATATAGCATGTGGATCAGGTAGAGATTGTTTATTTTTAGCAACTCGTAAATGTTGGAAAGTAGTTGGTGTTGATAATGATCCAATTCTATTAAATAAATTAATTGATGCTTCTTCAAGATTTAATATTGATAATGACAATGATGAAGATAATACATTAGTTACAGCATTACCAATAGAATTAGAACCAACCTGTTTACCAAATGAAAATGAAGAAGATAAATGTTATCAATTACTTTCTCAACTTTTATTACCATTAAAAAACATCAATAACAACAATAACAACCATTCAGGATATGATTTAGTACATGTTGCAAGATACCTTCATAGACCATTATTTAAAACAATTAAATCATTAATAGCACCAGGTGGATTTATATTATATAGTACATTTATGACACCTTCAAATGGTAAACCTAAACGACCTAGATTCCTATTGAATCCAAATGAATTAAAAGAAATATTTAATGATTTTACAATTGTAAATTATCAAGAAACTCATCTTGATGATGGTAGACCATTTCAAGTTTTATTAGCCAGAGCTCCCCTCTCCAAAATAAACAATGACTAATGCAAGCCAAATAAATATAAATAAATTAATTTAAATTAATTTAAATTATTTTAAAAATAAAAAAGAAAAAATGCAAACGCGCCAAAATTCAAAAAAATTTAATTTTTATTTTTTCGCTCATTGTGTTGATACGTTTAAACAAATAACAGAATATATATGATAAAAGATATATAGATCATAATAAAATGGATATACAATTGAAAAAACAAATTACCAAATCATTTTCAATGATTGGTTTTTCAATTAAAGCCGATGCAATGAAATGTATTATAAACAAGATAAAGACAGAAGATATTGAAAGTGCTTCATTAATTGATGATATAATAAAGAATTTAGATAAAAATCAATGTATGTTATTTCATTTGAGGCATAGTAATAATAATGTTATTATACTAATCAAAAAGGGGTACATTCAGTAAATAATAATATAATAGATTTACAGAGTATAGAAGATTGTATGAAATTATTAAATACAATTAATAGTTCAGATGCAATTGAAAAAGAAGCATTACAAGTAATAAGTGCATTTGATACTCCATTATTTAATTATGACTCAAATTCAAAACAATTTATAAAGTAAATATCGGTCATACAACATACATTACATATATATGGTAATTTCTTTATGCTAATGTATGATATCGGCTTTTATTTACAGATGTGAAAATTATGATAGATCATTACATGCATCATCAAAATCAAAATCTGATTTATATAGAAAAAGATATCTAAAAGTGTTACAAAGAACAGAGAGAAATGATTATTTTACAGCACCTGTATTAGCATCTGAAAAAATGAAAAAAGAATATCAAGTTATAACACCACTAAGTTCATTACTCGGTAATACTGGTATTAAACATGTATTGGGTACAATATCTCAAATTGAAGAAGATCAATTCTATCTTGAAGATTTAAATACACATGTTAAAATTGATATATCAAAAGCAAAATTTGAATTTGGTCTAGTAACTTTAAATTCAATCATTCAAGCAACTGGTGAATATAAAGAAGGTATTTTCATTGCTGAAGTATGTATCAACCGCCATACATATACATTACACATATACTATATCACACATAGTACTAACTATTACCATCACATGTTCATTATAATCATTATAGAGAATTCAATTACCACCAACAGAAGAAAGAAATGAAACATTAAAATTCTTACAAAATATTGATATGTTTGGAATGAGACCACAAAAGAAAACAATGGAACAATTGGAACGTTATGAAAAGGAAAAAGAAGATAATACAATATTATTCCTTTCGGATGTTTGGTTAGATTCAGATAGAGTACGTGAAAGATTAGATTATTTATTTGGTGGTTATAAAGATTGTCCACCATTTGCAATGATTTTAATGGGTAATTTCACTGAACATCCATTAATCAATGGTGGTCAATATCAATTAAGGAAATATTTTAATGATTTTGCAACATTAATTCAAAAATATCCATCAATTCACCAATTTACTCAATTTATATTTGTACCTGGGTAATTATCAATATCATTCACAAATTATGCTATCGCAACAAAAATATTTATACTAATTTATTTAAACTACTATAGCCCAACAGATCCAACAGGTTCACTTTTAAATATTTTACCAAAATTCCCAATTTCAAATACATTTGTTAAAGAATTTATTGAAAAAATACCAAAATCAACATTTACTACAAATCCATGTAGAATTAGATATTGTTCACAAGAAATCGTTGTATTTAGAGATGATTTAACAAGTAAAATGAGAAGACATTGTATTTTAGAACCATCTCGACCATGTGATATTTCTCAACATGTAATGTATTAATAATTGAAGTAATAGTAATAATTATGATGATGATGATAATGATGTTGTGATTACTAATACTCCCATTATTGTATATTGCAGTTGATTGAATTAATTTCAAGTAATTCACATTTATGTAATTTAACAATAGAGGATAAACCAATTTATTGGAATTATGATCATGCACTTTCAATTTATCCGCTACCTGATCTATTGGTAATTGGTGATAAATCAAATCAATATGAACATTCAAGAGATGATGGCACATTCTCTATGAATCCATCTTCATTTTCAACAGATTATTCATTTTCTCATTATATACCATCAAGTAAACAATGTTATTATAATAAAGCTGACATACAAGTTGATGGCGATGAAGAAGAAGAAGAAGAGGAAAATAATGAAGAATTAGCAGAAGAACAACGTATACATAATGATGATGAAGAGGATGGTAATCAAAGTGAAGTTAAATCAAGTTTACAAAATAGAGTAGAAAATGAAGATGATGAAATTATAATGGCAACTGATGAAAATGAAAAACAAAAATCAAATAAAAAACGTAGAAATAAACGTAATAAATCAAGTCAAAGTCAACAAGAAGAAGAATTAAGTAAATTAGAAGATGATCAAGATATTGAAAATAGTGATGATCAAGATGATAATTTTATGAATGAACAATTTTCAGAACATGAACAATTTGTTGACAATGAAAACGAGTTGGATAATTTAATTTCAGAAGTTCAAGATATTGAAAAAGAAGAAGATGAAGAAGATGAACCAATAGACACTGATAAATTGGATGAATTTATTTAATAGACGCCACCAATTCAATTGCAATTAAATTAAAATAAACACACAAAACAATAATAACAATGCATGGTCACCAAAAAAATAAACCTTTTTCTCTATTTTTTTTTTTACTTTCTCATACATTTAAACAATTTAAAATCTCTCTCGTACCAATTCGTAAAATAAAAAGATAATAAAAAAACACAATTCGTCACTTGTACGGTTTTTACCACCCAAAAATAAATATCTATATTTTTTAAATAATAAAAAAGTAATGAATTTTAACTCACGGACCTAACATTTTATTGTGTACATTGTGGGTACCCAAAAATAAGTTTGTGGCTTTGCCAAAAAATATAAAATATCTAAAATTTAAAAAAATAGATATTTATTTTCGAAAAAAAATTTATTAAAGAAATCATGATTTTTGATACACTCAGCTGTGCTGTATAGTAGTCAATATTTTAACTGTTTTTTTAATACTGTAATAACTTCCACCCACAAATGTATTATAATATTAATCTGAATATGATCATCATTTATCGCTATTATTTGTTTTGTCAACAATCCAAAAAAGAACAACACATTATGTATCTATTTTTAAAAATTATTATAATTATCTTGATACTTTTTTTTTTTAAAATCAATATCTTTTTTTTTTTTTCAAAATGTGACGTATCACATAGAAAGAAATTATAAATATTACAAATATAACATTTTGTTATTATGTGTGTGCTATTATGTTATTATGTGTTAATGTGTTATATAACCATGGTGTAACGGTTTTGAAATTTAATAAGTGTATGTGATCCGGACCACTATTTTAGGTATTGTGAATTCACATATAGATTAACCACCAGTGTTTGAGTGTTTTAAAAACAACACAAAAGCATTTTAGTATGAAAGCAAATCGCGGATTGTGATCAAAATTAAAACGATTTTTTTAAATTTTTTTTTTTTGCAAATTTATTTTTTAAAAAATTTAGTTTTGTTTGCTGTATATAAATATACGATACTAGAGATAGATAGAAAAAAAAATACAAAACACTATCAATCAGATCCAAATATAGTAATTCAACAACACAATAA
>JABXES010013146.1:0-37792 GCA_013375695.1 Dictyostelium brefeldianum | reverse complement strand
GTTGTGTGTAATGAAAAAGAAAGAATGAGAATAAAAAAAATACCAGAAACACAAAAAAAAAAAAAAAAAAAAAAAAATAATTTTTTAAAACAAAAAAAAAAAAAAAAAAAAAAAAAAAAAAAAAAAAAAAAAAAAAAAAAAAAAAAAAAAAAAAAAAGTCAAAATAATGGTTGATAATAATACAAATAATAATAGTTATACTCCAGTTGATCAATTACAATGTGATATTACAACCAATGGCATTGATAAATTTGATAATACAACTCAAATTCAAGAAATTAATAATATCTTTAATGATATAAATAATAATAATGACAACCTCAATAGTCTCTATCCAAACTCAACACAATATCAAAACAATGATGAAGATGATATAATTGATACAATTTCAATAACAGAAAATGATAAAAGAATGGTAACTGAAATTGAAAATAGTGATGATAGTGATGATTGTGATCCATACAATAATACAATTCATACACTTAGATCAATATCTGGTAAAATATTTGTTGGTGGTTTATTAAAAACAACTTCAAATGGTATGTGAAACTTTATATTAACAATACCATAATTGAATATATATTAATTAAAAATTTTAAATACAGAATCATTAAAACATTATTTTACAGAATTTGGATTAGTTAGAGAATCAATTGTAATTAAAGCAAATGAAAGATCAATTAAAAGTAGAGGATTTGGTTTTGTAACATTTGCTGATCCAATGGTAATTGATGAAATTATCAATGAAAATCATGAAATTGAAGGTAAAAGAGTTGAAATTAGAAGAGCAATTCCAAAAGAAGATATGATTGATGAACCAAAGAAACAAAAATTATTTGTTGGTGGTTTACCAAAGAATATTACCCTCGATGATTTTAGTAATTACTTTTCTGCATATGGTGAATTGTTGGAATTAAATTTATTAACTGAAAAGAGTGGTACATATAAAGGATTTGGTTTTGTATGTTTTAAAGATGAATCTATAAATGATATAATTTTAAATAGTCAACATCAAATATTGGAAAAAAGAATTGATATTAGAATTGCTGATAGTCAAAATAGAAGACCTTATCATAGTGGTGGTAGTTATGGTGGCCATCATCATAATCATAATCAAAAAACACAATCAATTTTTAGTGTTTTAAATGGTGGTATTCAAAATAACAATAACAATCATCATGATGGTATAATTAGTAGTGGCAGTGTTTACCAATCACAAAATCAAACTAACAACAATAATAATCATCATATATATCCAATTTCAAATCAACAAAAACCTGTAATTATAGTTCAAGCTCCAATAATTCATCAAAATAATAATTCAAATTTCCATTTATTTAATTTGAATCAACCACATCAACAATCACTTTCACAAGCACAAATAGATACAATTGATGGAGTATCTACAACCAATACATCAAACTCATTACAATTAATTAATAGTGATAGATCAAATAATAGATTATCACCACCAAATTCAAGTAGTAGTGAAAATCAAATTACAACTATTACATCTCAACCATTATTTAATCATGGTAATAGTGACAGCGGTGTTTATGAAATTTATCATCAAAATGGTGGATTACATCATTTCAGTTGTGGTGGAGATGCTCATCACTATGCAAATTCAACTTATTATCATCAAAATTATATGATGGTACCTGTATTATATCCATATCCTTATCATCATATGGATCAAACACTTCATCCCCATCTTCAACCAAATCATCATATTAATCATCCAAATATAATTAATAATACTCATCCTTCAAATATAATTCATCCACAACATTCAAAATATTATAATCAACCTCAAACACAACAACATAATAATAATCAACATCAATCAAATAAATATTCTTACAATAATAATAGTACTGTGAATTATAATTATCAAACATCATCACCACCATCATCACAATATCCAAGTACTCAATTTACATATAAAAGTTCAAATTATACAAACACATATTCAAATCGTTATTATTCACAAAATCATACACCACAAGTTTTTCCACAATATTCAGCACCTGCAACAACACAACCTCACCCATCTAGACAAACTTATACTCAATATCAAACTTATAATGAACTTCAACAACAACATACAACTCCAACTCAACCACAATACTCATATCCAAGAAGATATCAACAAAATCATAATTTAAATAAAAGCAATGACAATAATAATAATACATATTCAAATAATAACAATCATCATCATAATAGTAATATTGAAGAATTTCCAAGTGATGATCAAGAACAACAAACAACATCTGATTCTTCAAATAATGATGAACAACAATCACAATCTCAACAACAATACAATTCAATTTCACCATCTTCATCATATTCTTCGCCATCATTATCTCCACCATTAAACAAACAATCAGATTCAACACAACAACAACCAACTACTTATCAATTTCATCATCATTACACTGCCTCTTCATCATCGAGAAGATTTAATTTAAAAAAAGATAATGAACCACAATCAAATGAAACTTCTTCAACTTTATCATCATCAAGTCAAAAATGATTAAATGGTTAATCATACTCTTATATAAAAATCACTTAGAATAATTACAACAGCCACAACCACCACCATTACGAAATAGAATAGTTTCTATCCAAAAAAATACATCTCTTTTTTTTCTTTTTTTTTTTATACCTCTTTTAATAATTTTAACTAAAACACCAATAAATTTATACCAACTTATAATATAATAAATATTGTAATTATTACTATTACTATTATTGTATATGATTTAAAATTGAATTTCCCAACCTGTATCTATTTGTGTTTAAATATATTTAATTTCTTTTATTTTCTTTTTATTATTCACACTTGTACCCAAAAACTCTACTATTATATAATTTATCTATTTGCTTTAGCACCAGTATCTTTCTTTTTGGTTACTGGTTGTAAAATATCTTGAAGGGTTGTTTCAACTGTTTTAATTTGTTGAATTTCATCAACTCTAATACCTTTTTTTAAGAGTTCAATTGAATTGACAATTGATTGTAAATCTAAATTTTCAGTTTTAATTGTTTGTTCAAGTCCACTAGCTAATTATTTGAGTTTTATTGTGTGTAAGTAATTCAAATATGGTAGTGATTATTATTGTTACTATGTGTATATTATTGTATATGTACCATATTTAATTGTAATTTCTGGTGTTTCTGTATCATCACTTAAATTATAAATGAGTTTACATTCTGGTGCTCCTTTTTGAACTCTTGCACTTGATGTTAATGGAATAAATGATCTGTATATTTTATCTAGAGTTAATATTTATACATTTATATAATTATTAAATAAAAAAAAATATACCTTAATGATTTTGCTTTTGGATCTTTTGGACTAAATTTATATGTAACACTTTTTAATTTTGTTAAGAGATTTAACTTTTCCTTCATTACTTATTGTATATATATGTTGTTGTGATTGTGGTTGATTGTTATTGTGTTCGTTTATTTATTGTATATATAAGTTGTCGAAATTAATTGATCACAAAACTATCTGCAAAAAAAAAAAAATTTGAATTTTTTTCGTTTTATACATGCAACATAAAAAAAAAATTTTATTTTTTTTTTTATTTTTTTTTATTTTTTTTTTTTAATATTCGATTCAGTGGTGTGGTTTTTTAAATTTTTTAAAAATTTGTTTCTCTTTTATAAAATATCGAATATATAAAATAGTTTATTACAAATACAAATAATAATATGTTTTAAGTATAAACAAAAAATCTATATAATAATTTAAATTTAAATTTCTTTTTTTTTTTTCTTCGACTCGAAAATATAAGAAAATTAAAAAAATAATTAAAAAACAGCACAACATAACACACATACATACATAAACAACAACTATAATAATAACAACGAATAAGATATTATAACAAAATAAATAAATCCTTTATTGGATAACTCATAAACACACACAAATACACATTGTATAATATAAATATATATAGATAGAATAATGAAAACGATATCAATAATAGTATTACTATCAATAATAATAAATATAGTAAAAGCAGACTTTTTTAGTGACTTTTGGAAACCTGTTTTTACAAATGCACCAAAATTTCAATCTTCACAATTATATTTAATAAATGATATTGGTTTCAATGGATATGATGGTATAGTAATGGCATTTGGTGATTTCAATGCTGATAAATAGTAAGAATTTAGTTATTGTTAAAAATTGTATACATTATATACATATGTAAATAGTTATTAATCATTAACCATTTGTTTACAGTTTAGATACATTTTTTTTATATTCAAATAAAACAACATTACAAGTATTTTTATGGAATGTTGAAAGTTGGAAATATGAAGCATCTGATATCATCATACAAATGCCAGAAAATAATCCAATTAATAATGTTGTAGCAGGTGATTTCACATATGATGGTACATTGGATATATTAGTACAATATACAGATACAAATACATTGGTTGGTGATAATGATGATAAAGTTAAATTACAATTACAACAAGATAAAAATAAAGAAGTAGGAGAAGGAGAAAAAGAAAAAGATGTTATTGTTGGAAATGGATTGAATTATATGAATTTATATAAAGGATCATATACAGCAGTTGAATTACCAGTTGTTATAGATTCGGCAGATTCACCAACTGATCAAGTATTGGTATTAGATGCAAATGGTGATCTTCATTTAGATATGTTTGGTGTAAATGTTAATGGTGAAAGAACATTATGGATAAATAATGATGGTTCATACTACTCAATGCCTGCGCCAACTACAAATGGTCCAAATGGTCCATTAGGTCCATTATCAAAACCACATTCAAATTCATTTATCGATTTAAATGGTGATTGTCTTGCTGATTTATTCATTACAAGTGTTGATCAAAATGATCCATCTGGTGAAACAATCATTGGTGAAATTTGGGCAAATAATAAATTGGATGGTTATTCATTTATTACTTCTTTAACTTTTCCAATTGGTACTGGTCAAATTACATTTGCTGATTTTGGTATGTATTTAATAGGTGGTTAGTTGTATATATGTATTTCATACTAACGATTCTTATTATTTCATGCAGATAATGATGGTGATTTAGATATGATATATCCAGTTTATAAAGTTTATAATGATTCATATACAGTAAATGAAATTTATATTGTTTCAAATATTCAAAAACCAGTTTGTGCTAGTTCATTATTTAGTAATCCATCTGTATGCAGACCACAAGATGCATTATGTACTGTTGATAATTTCTTTAGATTTTCAAATACAACTGTTGAAGATGGTGTAAGTATTTAATGATGGATATATGATATATGTGTGTATATACAGTATAACTAACATGTTTTATTATTGGGCTTATAGTATACAATTATTATACCATCAAATAGATTTAATGGTAGTATATTTTATTCAGATATTGTAAATGGAGTACCATTAATTATACATTCAGGTGATTATAATATTGATGGATATCCTGATATATTGATATCATTGATAGATCCAAATAATATGGAAGCAGGACCACATGTTGAATTATGGGAAAATGTAGGATGTGATAGTAGTATTTGTAGTGGATCAACAACAGGTGGTAGAACATTTTTAAAAGCAATTGATGGAACAGATGCATTAATGGCAATACCAAATGCATATAGTGCTGTGTTTGTTGATTTTGGAGAGAATGGTATTGCAGATATATTGGTTTGGTCGGGTATGCCTGGTTTAAATGGATCAATGACTGCTGTATTTAACAATTTCTATAATGATGCATTCTTTTTCAAAACATTGGGATTAAATGGTGTTTGTACTACAATGTGTCCAACTGGTAAAAAGTTTCCTGATCCAAAACCATATGGAGTTAATTTCCCAGGTAGTACATTCAAATTCACTTATACAGATTTATCCGGACATACTCATATTCAAATTGGTGCACAATTGTATGCTTCATCTTACATGTCATTACAAACACCTTATAATTTATTTGGATTAGGTCGTACTAGTAATTATGTCGATCAATTGTTCTTTGGTATGCCATTGAATCAAAGTGTACATTTTAATAATTGGGTTGGTACAATACCAAATTCACAAGTTGTTGCAATTCCATATAAACCTGATAATCCAACTGGTTGGACATTAGAACTTTACATTAATCCATCTGGTATATTTTTTTGGGTATTAATTGCTTTCTTTGCCGCGTTAATACTATTATCTGCAATTTGTTTTGTATTATATAAACGTGAAAAACAAGAAGATATTAAAATGAAACAAGATCAACCTCAATTTTATTTTAATGCATTATAAATAAAATCATCAACATAAAAGAGGTGATAATTTAAAAAAAAATAAAATAAAAATAATTAAAATTAAAAATTGCTCGTTTATTGATTTTCAATCGATACTGTTGTTTCATATTATTATTTTTTTTAAAAAATTTGAATTTTTTTTTTTTTTTTTCATTTTTACAAAAAAATATTCTACAGTTAACACACACTTTTTTTTAATATATTAAATTAATTATAATAGATACTATAGTTTAATTAATATATATATATAATTGTATAAAATGAAAAAGAAATACAAGACGAAATTTCCAATGGCTAGAATTAAAAAGATTATGCAAAAAGATGAAGAAGTTGGAAAGATTGCATCAGCAACACCAATTTTAATATGTAGGTTAAAAAACAACACATTATAATGTTTATGTTTACATATTTGAAATGTAAATATAATAATACTAATGGTTTGGAAAATTCTACAGCTCAATGTTTAGAATTATTTATGGCAGATTTAGTTTCAAAAACATGTAAAGTTACTCAATCAAAAAAGGGAAAAGTAATATCCATAAATCATTTAAAAGAATGTATAAAACAAGAATCAACATTTGACTTTCTTACAGATATTGTAGATAAAATACCAGATGATAAAACTGAAAAGAAAACTAGAACAAGGTAAGTTGAATTGATGTAGTTTCATAAATAGTTTTTCATATGAATATGTATATTAATGTCCTTCTTCTTCCACTTATAGAAAACCAAAAGTAGAAGGAGGTGAAGGCGGTGAAGAGGAAGAAGAAGAAGAAGAAGAAGAAGAAATGGATATGGGTGAAGAAGAAGAAGAGGAGGAAGAAGAGGAAGAAGAAGAAAGTGAGGAAGAAGAAGAAGAACAACAAGCACCAAAAAGAGGTAAAGGAAGTAGAGGTGGTAAAGGTAGTAGAGGTGGTAGAGGTGGTGCTAAAAATGCAGCTTCAACCAGAAAAGTAAAAACTGAATCACCTGTATTAAAATCAAATACAACAACTCCAAATTTAACTTCAACAACAACCACCACCACAACAACTACAGCATCAACTGCAGCACCAACTACAGCACCAACTACAGCACCACTTAAAAAACCATCAAGAAGTAAAACAACAGCAAATACAACATCACCAAAACAAAGTCCTTCATTTTTATCATCTTCAACTGGTTCAATTCAACAACAACCACCTCAACAACAAAATTTTAATAATGGTATCAATAATATTAATAATAACAATAACAATAACAACAATCATAATCAAATTAATTTTAACAACAATAACAATAACAATAATATGAATCAAAATGTTGATTTTAATAGCGTTAATAGAGGAGGACAATTCCTTTCATCATCAACAACATCAACAATTCAAACACCAAATCAATATCAACCTTTAGCACCAATTTCTTTACCAATATTAAATAGTAGTAGTGGAAATATTAGTAGTTCAAGTAATAGAAAAGTGAATGTTAATTTTGATGATGACGATGAACCAAACAATAACAATAACAACAATCAAATTAATAATAATAATAACAATAATAGTTATAAAAGTAATATAAATAGTATAATGAATGATAATAATAATAATCAAAATAATGGTACATTTTCATTTTCAGATAACAATTCATCATTTAACAACAATAGTAATATTAATAATAGTAGCAGCGGTTTAGTATTACCATCACTTTTATCAACACCTTCATCATCATCAAATAATATACCAACGTTTTTATCAAATCCTGTACAACCGATCTTAAATGCTAATAATAACAATAACCTCAACAACAATAGTAATAGTATTTCACATATTTTAAATAATTTAAATTCAAAGAAACCAAATGTAGAAGATGATGATTTTGATTAAAACAATATAATTCAAATTAAATATTTATAGATTCACCAAAAATAAAAACAAAAAACAAACCAAAACAGCAAATGAAGAAGAGACTTTTTTTTTTATAATTATTCTATTTTGTATAATATTTATTAAAAATTTGTAAATATAATAAAGAATTTGGTAAAATATTAATATTTAATCTATTACATTCTTGAATTAAACCTTGATTATAAAGGATTTGATTTTGTTCACCATTACTAAATATTAATCTTTTTAATTTATTTGGAAATATATTTTCATTTTGGTCATATTTTGAAAATATATGAGCAAAGTAACCTTTACATTGAAATTCAATATAGGTTATACTGTCAGGTAATGAATTTGGTAATATTTTTAAAGTGAAATTATAACCAAATACAAGTTTAACTAAATTAATTAATGTTTTAATATTTATATAACCAACATAATAATTAACGTTTAATTCAGTAATTGTTTTTGATAATGTTAATAATGGTATTGGTGTTGGAACATATGCTGATATATTTAATGTTTTTAAATTCGTTACTTCATTTAATATTGTATTGTATTTTGTTTTCTTTGATTTTAAACAATACCAAATATAAAGTTTAACAATTGAACTAGGTAATGAACCAATTTCAATTTTCAGTACTCTTGACCTATATTGTAAAAATAATATTGATGGTAATGAATGTTTCTTTATAATTATTTTTTGTTTATTACTTTTCATAGAAACTAAATTTAAGTATTTTAATTGATCTGATTTTTCAAGTATACCATTGGGTTTTAATTTAAATTTCATTAAATTTGAAGATATTCTTAATTCTAAATTTGTAATTGATTGAGGTATTTTAATTAATGATTTATTTGTTGGAAATATTGTTATTGAAAGTGTATTTAATTTGCAAGGTAATGATTTTAATTGATCTTTTGATACAATTCTATAATTACCTAAATTTAATTCTGTTAATGATGATGGAATTATCTTTTCAATATTAAAATATTTATTACCACCATTATTCCAATCAGTTGGAAATATAATTTTATTTAATGTAGCAGGTAGAGTGTATTTCATTTTACCATTATTTTGAAACTTGATTTCTTTAATTTGATTTGGTATATGACAGTTATTGAATTGTAAACTTTTAATAAAAATATTATGTGCAAGTGTAACTGAGTCAGGTATCATTGTTAAATCTGTATATGATTGTTTTGATAATTTCCTATCTTGAATTGATGCAATTGGGAATGTTATTATTTGTAGTTTTGTTAATTTACTATTATTTAATATTGATAATAATTGATTTTGTAAATTTAAATCCATTAAAAACATTGCATTCGTAAAACTAAATTGAAAAATGAATGAATATCTTTCCAATTCATCAGATAATATTAATTCTGTACCATAATGATGTAATACACTATAATATGAACTTGATAATTCATCTAATAGTTCTTGATGAAATTCAAATTGTTTAATCATTGGTTGACTTTCAAATGATTTCTTGAATGAATAAATTCTTAATAAAATTAATCTATTATTCCAAACTTTAAAAAAAAATGATTTTTCCATTAGCACAGTGTATATATGACATAAAAATAACATAGTATAGTTTCTATATAGAAACCCCTCTGTATAGTTTTTTTAGAAAAAAAAAAAAAAAGAAACGTTTAAAACAAATTTGGTTTATAGATTTTATTATTGTGTTCATTTTTCTATTTTTTGATTTACCCTAATAGTTTTAACAAAGCTATAATTAAAATTTATATCATTAGTCACAATTCTTTTAAAACACGTACATACACACGCTATTATAGATTATTATTTATTAATCTAGTAGCAATAATAAATTATTTGTATAACCACCACTATTTAAAAAAAATAAAAATAGTGGGTTTTGTTAATAATTTTTTATAATTGTTTATTATTTATTTTTATAATTAAAACTATAAAAATGGTACAACAATATAAATATTATAATTTAAAGGGTAATTACTATAAAAACTATGATTATTATCTAATCTTTTGTTTCCTTTGTTGTTTTTTCAGACTTTTTTTAAAAATTTAACACAAAAACACAAATTTATATTTTTTTTATGTTACACAACCCCTCTTTAATATTTTTTTAAAATTAATTTGATTTCTTTTTTTTGTATGTGCGTGTAAAAAATAGAGATAATTATTATTATTATTATTTGTATAGAATTCTTTTTTTTACAAAAAATTGTCCATACTATTTATAAATATATTAATCATTGATATCTAATCACAAACAAAAACATCTAAAAAATCAAGTTGAAATTTAAAAAATATTCATTGTGTAATTATTTACCAGTGATTAGAAAAAAAAAAAAAAAAAATAAAAAAAAAAAAAAAAAAAAAAAAAAATCAAAAAAAAAAAAAAAAAATTCAAAATTGCTCTAACCGCTAATTAATTTTTTTTTTAGCGTGATATTTTAACTATGTACATTTTTATTTTTAACTATATATATATATAAGTACTCTCTACTAGTACTCCCTACTACCTTTAATATATTTATGATTATTTATTAATTTGGGGTGGTTTAAAATATTGCCAAACCATTTCAGCTACACCAGTATTTTCAGAACCAGAAATTTGAATTGAAAAAGGGAATGGCATTTGATTTGATGCAGTTATAGGTGGAATATTTTTATCTTGATTAACATTTTCAATGATTTTATTAATTGATTCAGTTAATTGAGAAAATAATGTTTTTTGATCCATAGTAGGTACTAATAGAAATGATATTATCCATTGTTCCCAGCAAACGTTTTCAGAAGTTGTTGTTGAAAAGAATGTTGTTTTTGATCTCTTTTCATAAAATGAAATTGATAATTGTGCATTTTTAGATTTCCTTTTTATAATTGATGATAGTAATTCCTCTGATTTATCTTCAATATGTTTTGATGAACTTGGGTCATCTGCTTTAACATATGAATACTCTACACAATCTAATGTTATATCTTTTGGTTTAACTGTACCTAATGATCTTTGAAATAATATTGAATGTAATATACCTGTTACGATTAATTCATCAGATGTATTTAAATTAATAGCATGTTATTAAAATTTTAGATACAGATTAATATATCTTACATTGTACAACTTCTTTTAATTGTGAATATTGCAGATTCTAATAAAATATATATACACAAATTAGTATATATGCACACATACTTAATAAGTAGCTATATTGTTGTTATTAATAATTACAATTTCTTTTAATATATACTGATTGCAATTCATTCTTTATTGTTATATTGGTTATTACTTAATTTGCAACCTTTTTTTAAAAATTAGTTTTGGGAAATTAAAAAAAAAAAAAAAATAAAAAAAAATAATTTTTTTAATTTTTTTAAGTTGTTATAATTAAATTAATTAATTATACATTTTTAGTGATACAATGTCAATTATAGTTTTTATTATTTAAATGTTTTTTTATTATTTTTATTTTTTATTATTTTTTTTTTTTTTGTTTTTTTATAAAATTAAACTTCATGGTCTTTTGATTGATGGTGACTATTATTATTATGTTGATTTAAATTTGGAGTTTCAATATTTGATTCAGCGTCTAATGAAAGAGAATCAGCTTTTGAAAGACAAGGTAATTCGACAACAGATGAATCAGCACCATTATCCATTGCTTTAGATCTCATGATTGGAGAAGGATTATTATTATTTTTATTCAATTCCAATCTTTGTTGTGTTTGAACAAAGAAACCAAATTTAGAAAATACCAATAGGAATTTAGCACCAAAATATCTCCACATTAATGGATTATTATAAATGAATGTAATTGAAGCGTAGAAACCATGAGATACACTAAAATATGTATGTAATACATTTGGTACTGTTGGAAATTGCTCGAGACCATTGAGAATACGATTTACAATTGCAAATACCCAACAAATTAAAAATACAACGATATAATTTATCAATTTGAATTGATATGTCATATGTTTATCTTTATTATCACTAACTGAACTACGAATAACTGAATATGTGTATTTTGATGTTAATCCTACCAATATTGCACTTGTACCCCAAATGAAAAAGAATGGTCCATAAAATAATCCAAATCTATATGCATCATAATTGTCTCCAATCCAGCACCACCCTCCTACTGGTTCAATAATTTGTGTTGATAACATTATAATTGTTGATATCAATGGTAATCCATAACATAAACAAAAATAATATTTTTCAAATCTTTCAGGTTCTGGTTCTCTTCTTACAATTAAATTATAAATACTAAATGCTAAATAAAATAAATATTAGTTATTTGTCATTTGATATATTTAATTTCATTCATATACATACATAACATTAATGTCCATAACCAACATGCTAATGAACCAAATGTAATTACAATTGCATGGAGATAACATGGGAAACCAGATTCAGTTTGATCTGGTCTATAAAGTAATGTTATAATTGTTGATATTACATCTTTAAATAGAGAAGTTGCACAAAATAATGATATAATTTTTGTAATGTGATTACGTAATAATTTTAATCTCCAAAATCCTAATAAAACTAATGAACAACCAATAATCGATGAAAAATCTGCAATCAAAAGAATAGTTCTTTGTGCGATAATATCAGACATAATATGATTTGTCATTTTTTAATTTGATATATTAAATAAAACTATTTTTATTTTTATTCTTTATTCTTTGATTTAGTAATAGTATTTGTTGTTGTTTATATGAATAAGAGTTGATTTTTTTTAAAATTTTGTTTTTTCTCTATTTAAAATTTTATATAAATAAATATAAATGATTTTTACAATACAAAATTTACACTAAACTATTATTACAAATTATTTAATTGAAAAAAAAAAAAAAACTAAATAAATAAATAAAAAAACAACACAATACTAAATTAAATATTTAAAATCAATGTTTATATTAAAACAATTATTTTTTTAAAAAAAAACACTCTATTTAGTAGATACTAAACACACTCACATTAAAAACAATTATATACATATATGTATAAATAATTATAATGTATACATTATACATATAATCAATTTCATCATTTTGTAAAAATTTTAAAAAAAAAAAAAAAAGAAAAAATTAAAATAACCCCACTAATATTACTATTTTAGGAATATGATTGGAAAATTATTTTTAGACCCACACACACCTCAATACTTAATGGAGTATTTGTATTGTTATATAAGTACATTTATTTTTTTTTGTTAAAAAAAATTTATTAAAAATGTAATATTGCCGTTTTGATGTGTTTAATTTATAAATATATGTCAATATAATCTGATATATTATTTTATTTTATATGAATGAATCCTTATTAAAGATTTTTTCAAATATATAGGAAATTAAATTTTTATCTTGTTGGTTATAATAATTTTGGATATAAAAATTAAAAAAACATTTATTTTTATACACCACACTAAATACATTTAATTTATTTTTTATTTTATATGTGGGGTGTGTTTTTAAAATATTTGCCTGATTTTGACTTTTACCACATTAAATATATATTTTTATTCCTTCATTGGTTTTGAATTTTATTTTTTAATGAAAATAGTTTTTAAAAAAGTCAACTATGATACCTTTATTTTTTCTTTTAATTTTAAATTACTTTAAACAAAAAAAACAAATACACACATAGAACAACAACTTATAATATTAAATTATTTTATTTTATTTAAAAATCTAATTACTCATACTATAACACTAAATAATGGAATTAATAGATGATATCGATATCAATTCATCAATGGATATATTATTAAATGATCAACAATTACCCCAACTTCCATTTAACGCAGAATTAGAAAAGAATTTAAAGATTGAAGCAGATGACTTTTTAAATAGTATTTTTAATGATTGCAGTAAATTAGAAAATATAAATACAGAAGATAATAATAATAAAATTGAAACTACTACTATTACTACAACTACAGTAAATAATACTACATCAACACAACAACAACAACAACAAAATAATTTAAATTCAAATTTAAAGAAAAAAATAAAGAAATTAAAAAGAGAAATTAAATTAAAACAAAAACAATTAAACAAGACAGTAAAGAAAAGAGAATTATCTATATCTGGTGGAATCGTGCAAAATAAAGCTAGTCCAGATAAATCAAAGTTATCAAATTCAGCACCTGTATTTTTTAAATCTGAATCAACATCTTTATTATCACCAATATCAATTGGAAGTAGTAGTGGTGAATTAAAATCAAATTTATCATCATCAAATTCATCACCATCAATTCAAGTTACGCCAATGTCAATAACACCAAATAATATTAGTAGTCCATCAACTCCAACATTAATGAAATCACAATCATTTCATGGAATACCAAATTACTGTAATAAAAAGGTAAACTATTCATTATCTTCATCACCTTCAATTTCATCACCATCTTTATGTAATAGTCCATTAAATACAAATAAAAAGTATGGTCATGGTTTAATTCAATTACCTCTAAAAGTAGTTAAAAAATTACCATATGCTCACACAACACCAATTCATAATCATCAAAATCATTTGAATTCATATTCTCCAAATTTCCATAGTCCAAGAACTACTATTATGAATCAACAACAACAACATTACCAATACCAGCAACATCAACATCAACAAAATTATTATAATTATTATAATCAATATTATGAACAACAATTAAAACAACAACAATACTACAATAATTATTATAATCAATATTATAATCAACAACAAGTTCCTACTTCTACAAATACTACTACAATTACAAATAATTAAAAATAAATACTGTACTATTTTATTAAACTGTTGTTGTGGTTGTATTATTATTACTATTACTATTACTATTATCAACTGTTGTAGTTGTTGATATTAAATCACCTTCACTAAATCTATTTGTTTCTTTATTAAATAATAATGGAATTGTACCAATATCACCAGAGAAACGATTCTTTTTAATGTCTAGATATCTTGAATTATTTTTAAAATTATTTTGTAATATGATTACATTATCAGCTTCTTGTGTTGCTTTAGCAGTACCAAATATATCGTTGATGGTTAATGTTTGATCAATGGTATCTTGTTTTCTTGGATGTATAACAATGGTGATATGAACATTCTTTTGTGAAGCAAACTTTCTCAACTTTTCAATTGAGTCATCCATAACTTCAAATCTTTCACTACCTTTTGCTTGAGTACCCAACATGAATTGAAGATTATCCAATACAATATGTTCAACATCTTGTACGTATACAGCGTATTCCATAGCATCAATTACTTTATCAACTTGAGTTGACCCAAAAAATCTAAGGAAATACATTGGCATATTTGAAAAGTTATCTGCAATAGCTTGATAGTTATCAACATGTTTATCTAAATTAACATTTGAATATTGAGATAACATCTTTCTTGCTAGTCTTGGTACCTTTAATTCAAAGCTTCCCCATAGCGTTCTAGTACCTTGAGAACAGAAATCCAATGATAGTTGTGACAATAATGATGTCTTACCAATTCCAGTTGGTCCAGAGAAAATTGTCAACTCTCCTTTTCTATGACCTTTTAAAATATTGTTAAAAGATGGGAACCATTTACTTTGTTTACCAATTACTGATAATGGATCTTTAAGTTCATTATGTATAGTTGATCTTACATCTGAGAAATCACATATTTGATCATGTGGTATAACTGCAGCAGTTGATAATATCTCCTTTAAATTCTTTCCTGCGAGTAACGCATCGTTGGCATCCTTTGGTCCATTTGGATCATTTTGTTTAGTTGATACAATGAATGTTCTTGCTATACCCAACTTTTCAGAAAACTTTGCAGCACCTTCCATACCAGGTACATCATCATCCATCCAAAGGTAAACCTTTTCAAATCTTTCCAATAATGGTAATAATGCAATTGGTAATGAATTTGCACCATTTGGTAATGATATAGTTGGTATACCAGTTTCTTGATATACTGCCATTGCATCATACTCACCTTCTGTCAATATAATTTCTTTTGCATTCAATGGTACTGTATGCCAACCAAAGAATCCCCATTTACCACCTTTTGGTTCAATTCTTTGTAATGACTTTTCTTTGGTAGATCTTAATTTACAACGGTGTGTCATTACATTACCTTTTTTATCTATACTAGTCCATGGGAATGTAATACATTTATGTTCTTGCCATTCATCATTGAAAAAGAATGATTGACTTGTTACACCAACTTTATAAAATTCGATAACTTCTTTACTCAACCCTCTTTCACCAGTACCTCTTCCTGTCAACTTTTTTACAATATCCACATTACCTTCATTAAACAATTCATTTGAATAATTTGACATTTTCTTTAAATCTGCTAAACTAACTGTTGATTCTTCAGTTGGTGTAGTACTTGATGTTGATGATGTGTTACTTGTTGTTGTTGTTGTTTTACCTATACCACTTGTATGAGCATGATCTAATGATAAATCACCTAAATTTACTTTTAAATCAATCCATGATCCTTTACAACCACATCTATGACAAAAGTATGCAGCTGTCTCTCTTGATATATATAATTTCCAAAAGTTATCAAATTTACCTTTGGTATCTGGGCATAATGGACATTCTTTAATTATAATCTCTTTACCATATATTCTATACACTAATTTCTTTCTATCCAAATATGATAATATAGTATCTTCATTTACTTTATAATGTGATGATACAAATGTTTGTGAATTATTATATGATGATGGTGTGGTAGTAATAGTCTTTGGTGTAGTTGGTGTAGTTGGTGTGGTAGTTGTCTTTGGTGTTGTAGGTGTATTATCACCAACATAATTGATTTTTAATGATGGTTGATGTAGTGTTGTATTATTTTTTACATTATTGTTTACATTATTAGATATTGGTGTTGGTAAATCTAATGGTTTATTATTTTTATTTTTTATTGTAACTTTAACTTTTTTAGTGGTGTTTGTCGTTGTTGTAAAATTATATTTTGGTAATGATGTTATTGTGTTATTTCCATTTATATATAGTGATTTAATTATTTGAAGTTTTGTGTTATTTAAACTTCTACATAAGGATATCATTTTAAATTTAAAATTCGAATAACGACAAAAAATAGTAAAAAATGAATTTATCAATTTTTTTTAATTTTTTGTGCAATGTTCAATATAAAAAAAAAAATTTCATTTTTTATTTTTTCATTTTTATAGTGTTTGTTTTTTAAATAAAGTTGAGATTTTATATTTTTTATATTTTAAATTTCGTATAATAGAATGAGTAAGAGTGATCAAGAGTTAAAATCATTATTTAATGGAATAAATAATATACCATCAACTACAAATAATAATAATATTACACCACAAATATCAACATCAACATCAACATTATATAAAAAAGATGCATATAGTGATGAAGAGATACCATTATTTAAAACATTTAAAGTTGCAAATAGATCAATTAATCCAGTTAAACCATTGAAAATTGATGGTCAATCATTCTTTCCAACATCATCAAAGAAAAGAGTTACTACAGCGTTATCATCATATGGGAATTTAAAAAAAGAACCATTTAAACTTGAATTTTCATTGGGCGATTATACATGGCAATTACTATTCATACCAAATGCATCAATTGATAATAAACCGTGTCTTTCTGTATACCTCATATCAAATAGTTCATTAACTTCAAAGAAATCAATTAAAGCTGACTTTGCAATTGAATTGGTAAACTTTCAAGATGGTTCAACTTATTTAAAATGTAACTATCTCATTAACAATATATAAAACTATAGTATTTTAACATACGTTCTTTATGTTGTTGGTTACAGGTAAATCATTTGAATTTTCAAAGAATCAACCATATACAGGGTTTTTAGATTATATGGGACAATCAGAAATGAATATAGATAAATATTATCAAGATCATCAAACAGCATTTTATTTTACAGTTATAGTTACAATTGATATAGTTATGGATGATTCAAAAGTATTACAGACATCAGGATCAATTAATTTCAATGGTCTTTCATCAGTTTCAACATCAACACTAACACAATATCAAAAGATGAATGATCTATTAAATTCAAATATCAAGACACTGGATGGAATTGATTATTATAGATCAATGATAATATCATTACTTTCAATTCCAATGATAAAGAGTGAAATATTAAGATTGGATTTCAATTCACCAACTAGAATGTACTATCAATTACAACGTACATTTTTCTATTTTGATCAAGGCAAAGAAATTAAAGATAATAGATTATACAAGGCAATTAAATTCTTTTTATCTTCAAATTCGTTAAATCAATTTGAATTTTCAAAGATCCTTGAAGAAATTATCATTGAAATCGTTCAAAATTCACCAGATATTTCATTAAAGTGGTTATTCCCTTCGGTTATTGGTGATGTTTTTGATAAAAAATATATGTATAATGCAAAATATGAAGATCAAGTTAATAGTGATTCTATTCCATTCAAATTTGATTCAATTAAAGGTAGTTCAAATTTAGATTTTGATTCATCTGATGGTATTGTATTTCAAATTAATACTGGTAGTGGTAGTGGTGTTGGTAGTAGTGGTGTTAGCAGTGAACAAATTATTGATAAAGATGATTTTGTTAGATTATTAATTTCATCAAATAAAACATTGTCAAATAAATCATCAATGTCAACACATCCACCACCAATTTTACATGTATCATTAATTAATAGAACTAGTCAATTTGATTTACCAATTTCAAAAATGACAATGGATTCATTGAATAAATGTTACAATTGCATAAAGTATCCACAAGAATTTCAAATTGGTTCAAATGAATATTCAATTTATAGTGTATGGGCATACGAAAAACCAGAATATGGTGATGGTAAAGGTACAACCGTTACATATATTCGTGAATTCAATAACAATGAAATCAACAACCATCAACATACTATTACAACTACTGATAATTGGACAAAAATTAAATCAAATTCAATTGAATCAATTTCTTCATTTGATCATGTTGTTCAACAAACTTGTGGTATTGAAAGAGATAGAGTTTTATTGGGTAACATTAAAATTGATTTACCAAGAGATATTACATTTTCATGTTTGTATTAAGATGTTTTAATTTATTATTATTACTATTATTATTTTATATTAACTAAACTCTTTTTATTCAAACAGATATGATTGTCTATATTTTAAAATCTAAAATTAATGAAATGTTTAATTATCAACCATCAAGTCCATTACCAAATGCAGAGTATGTATTGTCTTTCTAATTAATTTTATTATTAAATAATAAATACTAATTAAGTTTATTAACTCATACAGAGATTTTAATATTCAAGATAATAGAAAGAATGATTTATCAGCACAACCATTTATTCCACAATCATTAAGAAATCAAGAATCACAATTAGCTACTGCAGATTCAACTACAGGTAGTGGTAGTAGTACAGCAACACCACTTACAAATTCAACATCAACATTTACACCAGGTTCAGTAGCATCATCTGGTGAAATTGATAGATTAACTCAAAAGATTAGATTTTTAGAAGAAAAGAACAAACAATTAACAAAGTATCAAGAAAAAGTTGAAACATTGGAATCAACTTGTTTGGAAAAAGATCTCTATTTATTACAATTGGAATCGGAAGCAATGAAAGTTGAAAGATTGGAAAAGCAATTACTTTTCTTGGATAAACAATTTAAAAAATTATTATTTGATGAACAAGATAAATGGAAGAGAGAAAGATCAAGATTATATTCTGAAAGAGATACAGCACAAAAAGAAAATGATATTCTTTTAAGTAAAACAAATAGATTTAAAAAAGAAAGAGAACAATCAAATACTGATATCAATTATTATCGTAAAGAAATTGATATATTAAAACAAGAAAGATCAGATCTAAATGAAAAAGTTAAAAGTGGTAATGGTGCTTTAACAAATCCAATTGCTCCATACGCTTGTAGAATTTCTGATATTAGTTTAGATATGTTGTCAAGACAAACATTAGAGGAAGTATTAGATGTTAATAGAGCATGTCAAAAAGCACTTGATCTAACTGCAGTTGCACTAGTAAGAAAATATGATGAACTTTTATGTGTTATTTGTACAGAATTACCAAGAAAAATTTTATTCCTTCCATGTCGACATCTTTGTACATGTACAGCTTGTTCAGATGTATTGAATATTTGTCCACTATGTCGTAAAGAAATTAATCAAAAAGTTCAAGTTGCTAATTTATAAATAGATGATCAACAATATAAATAATCGAGAAACTCAATAAACAAATAAGTAAAATAGACTCTCTTCTTTATTTTCTAATATTGACTAATATAGTTAAATCTTGTTCACAACAATGATGTAATTAAAAATAAATTTTCATTTGAAAAGGCAATCTCACAACTTCACATTGATCAAAAATTAAATAAAATTTTATTTAATTTTTTTTAATTTTTTTGATTTTTTTTTTAATTTTTTGATTTTTTAATTTTTTTTTCAAATTTTTTTAATTATACGGTCAAGTTCACAACAGGAAAAAAAATAATAATTAATTAAAAGAATATGAGCAGTGGTGATGTATGATATCATATAGAGCATTATAGTATTATATTATTATAGTTTTATAGTTTTAAATATTAATGCATTTACGTACACATACAGAGAAAACAACTCTTTATGTCACATGAAGATTTAGAGAAACAACAAGAACAAGAATTACAAATGCAACAGCAACAAGCATCAGCACAACAAGAAGAAGAAAATAATAATAATAGTGTATTAAGATTCTTTCAAAATTTTGGTAGTTCAAATAATTTACCAATACCACAACAACAAGTTCAACCACAACAACAGCAACAACAACAAGCACCACCAGGTTATATTCTATCATTTTTAACAAATAAATCATCGACATCACCAACAATATCACCATCAACATCATCAAATAATGTAAATAATTTAACATCATCTTCATCATCAGTCAATAACTTACAATCATCATCAATTGGTAATTTTATGAATAATAAATTAAATTCAGTGTAAGTTATACCCTTTTTTAATTAGCATATATATAAATATACTATATTATCATATACTAATGATAAGTGTTTAAACTTTCAGAGTACCAATTCATACAGGATTAAATTTATATGGTAAAAATATCAATGTAAATTCAAAGAAATCATTAAATAGTAAATTTGAAGCAGAATCACAAATTGTAACAGTAATTCAATCGAGTAGAGCATCAAATAATCAATTGGGTAATTTAATATCATTAAACAAATATTTTATTAGTTATGTTGTCAAAGGTGAAAAAGTTAGAATACTAGATAGATCATCATCAACTAGAATACTGTTGAAAGATTTCCCAGATGTAATTGATATTCAATTCCATAGTGAAAATGTAAACATACTATCATGTTGTTCCCAATCTGATGGTTGTATTTATATTTATGAAATCTTAAATAATGGTGAATCTATAAATGCTAAATTATTAACTAAAATAAAGCAACAACCAACAACGTCAACTACTCCAACTTCATATTACACAACAGTAAAATGGCATCCAACTAAATCAGATACATTGTTAACATGTACAAATGATTCAAAATTAGTCTATGCATTTAATATAAATCAACCAGATGTACCATTATTTATATTGGATAGTGAAAGCGGTATACCAACTGGAATTTGTTGGTTTGAACAAGATAATCCAGAGAAATCGTCATCAATTTTAATTGCAAATGGTAATATTTGTATATTCAATCAAGATAACCAATTGGAGAATACATTTAATGGTGTAAATGGTAGCGGTGGTAGTGGCTCTGGTGAATTTTTATTTGTAAATCATATTAGTTACGATTCATTAATTGCCGTTACAAAACAATCTGAAATTTATTTATTAAATAGACAGTTTAATATAATTCAAAAGATTTCATTCTCTAGTAATCTATTTTCAAATTGTTCATTACTTTCCATAAAAGATTCATTTTTATTCATTTCCGATAGTAATAGTTCAAAAGCATATATAATTCATATTAATTCTGGAAAGAAACAAGTGGATGAAGATGATGAAGATAATTACAATGGTAACAACAACTCAATGGTAGCAGAAGATGGATATCCACATTTTGATTTTATAAATGAATGTGATTTTAAGAAACCAATAATTAGTTTTTGTTTTCAATCTGCAACACCATTATTAAAACAAAGTAATAGTACAAGTAGTTTATCATCATCAACTCAAAGTCAACAATTACAACAACAACAACAAGATAAATCGTTATTTAGTGCATGTTCCATTCAAAGTAATTCAGTTTCATTACATTCAATTACATTGGATACTTATTATGGTGAAAATGATCAATACACTATAAATTCATTGGATAATGATGTAGTTGAACAATCTGGTTTATATTTAGATGGTTTAAATAAAGAAAGTAGCAGTGGTAATGGTAATAATTGTAATATCAACAATAATGGCGGTATGATTTCACCAACAAGTAGTACAAATGCAACAGTTGGTAGTGAAGACGATGAAAATAAGATAATATTATTGACACCAAAATCATTTACCCAACCTTCCTCTCCACCTCCATTATCATTACCAGAACCTGATTTAACTTGTTCATCACCATCAAATAATGTTGATGAAACTAATAATAGTGGTGGTATTGCTAGTAGTACTACTATCGTTAAACCAAAGAAAGATAATACTTCAATTAAAAATTTGAAAAAGAAAGTAAAATCAAAAGATGCTATTTCACCAGGTGGTATTGCAACAAATGTAAATGATTCTTTCATACCAATTCCTGGTACTACTACTTCAACCACCACCTCTTCAACCAATGCAACATCTTCAAATGGTTCAACTCCAAATACAATTTCACCAACTTCTGCATCTCCATTAGTAGCTAATAGTTGTACAAGTGATGAAAATAATTCAGGTTCAACTTCACCAGCTGGTATTAAAAAAGTTAAACCAAAGGTTAGCAGTAGTAGTAAAGTACCAACATCCGCATCCAATGAAGCTTTGAATTTATTGGAAGTTAAAGAAAAAGAAAAGGAAAAAGATAAATTATCAACAGTTGCCACTGCCACCACTTCAACTACACCAACTAAAGTAGTTAAACCAGTTATTGCAACAAGCACTACAACAACCGCCTCATCAACAACACCAACATCAACAACACCAACTAAACCTAAGAATGTTACACCATCATTTGTTGCTCCACAATTAATTATTCCATTAACAAATCCAGCTTCAAAATTAGTAACACCAGTTAAACAACCTTCATCAACTTCATTAGTAACAAATACAACAACACCAACACCATCACCAGTATCTGTAGTAGCATCATCAACTACACCATCACCACCATCCTCAATTATCACTCCTCCAACTACTACAACAACAACCACCACAACAACAACTACATCACGTGCATCACCAACATTATTTATTTCACCACCATTAGTAATTGAACAACCATCGTCACAACAACAACCAGAATTACCAATTCAACCAATTATATCACCATCACCAATTCAACAACAAGTTTATTCAACCCCAATTCCAGTATCAACTTCAAACTATTCATCAACAAATAACATTCAACAATTATTTATGGAAATGGAAAATAATTTATTCAATAGATTGGAGAAAACTATGTCAAATCAATTTGCTCAAAATGAACGTGAAAGAATTGAACGTGAAACAATGGAGAAAGAAAGACATGAAAAACTATTAGCTGTAGTCCATCAATCAATTACAACAATGATGAAAAATAACTTAGAGAAAATTGTAAAGAAAGAAATTGCCAACACTTTCACAAACCTTGAAAAGACATTACCTACAACAGTAGAAGCATCAATTGCTAAAATCACTCAAGAACAAATAAAGAAACTCTCTGTTAAAACTGATGCTCTCTTGAAAACTAGTTCAGATTCAATTGTATCAAATGTTAAACAATTGATTATTTCAGATACATTTGAAGGAATGGTTAAAAATCAAATGGAGAATATATTCATATCTTATTTCCAAACTATATTAATACCTGGATTTGAAAAGAGTTGTCAATCAATGTTTAAACATTTATCATACACTTTTGAAAATGGATTCAATCAATCAATTCAACATCAAACATTAACTTCTCAAGGTCAACATTTAGCTTTGGAAAAAATATTAAATGATAGTAATTCATTAATTAAACAATGTACAACTCAATTAGTTGATCAACAAGATCAATTATTAAAAGAAATTAAAAAACAAACACCATCTCAACCACAACAACAACATTCACCAACTTTAAATCAACCACAACAACAATTTCAACAACAAATGATGAATCAACAACAACCACATAGTCCAATGAGTGGATTTTATCCATTCCCACCACCAATTCATCAACAACACCAACAATCTATTCAACAACAAGAATCAGAACCAATTCAACAACAACAACAATCACAACCAGAACAACAACAACCATTAACACCACAACAACAACAACAATTAATTAATATTAAATTAGCAGGATACCCACAATTGAAAGCATTAGCAGAAACCAGTCAAATTGATGCATTTAACTTTGCTTTGAATGCATCAAATTTACAAATGGTAGTTGGATTATGTTCTTGTTTGGATCCATATGTTGTATTTTCAAGTAACAAATTCCCACAAACTATCATTCTTTCATTGATTCAACAATTATCAATTAATTTAGGTACTGATACTGAACTTAAATTAAAATGGATTAAAGAATGTTTATTTGTTGTAGATAACTCGAAAATGAACGTAACTAAAAAGATTCTCGGGCTTCTAAAAACCAAATTGGAAGACCCTCAATTATCAACATTAAATTCTCACCTTCTTCAATCAATTAAATACATGATTAAAGATATTTAAAAAATTATAAATTAAAAGAAAATAAAATTAAAAAAAAAAAAAATCACCTTTTTTTTCATTTTTCATTTTTTTATCAAATTTACTCGACAAGATCACACAATGATAAGAAATAGTTTAAATATATTAAAAAGATTTAATAATATTGGTAAAAGTAGTATAAGTAATAAAAGCTTTACTACAAGTAACATATTATTAGCAGCAACAACATCACATAAATTTATAAATAAAAGTTCAAATGATAACAGAATAATAGATACAATATTTAATATAAATAATAACAATACTATCAGTAATTATGGATCATCATTAAAAATAATAAACAGTTTAAATAGTAATGATAATGGTATTTTAAAGAGTAATAATAATAGAAGATATTGTTCAAAATTACCACCACCATTAACACAAGGTAATGGCCCAATTGTAGTTAGATCAAGAAAGGAAGCATTAACAATTTACTTTACAATGTTATTTGCAATTGCATTATTGGGTGTTTTATATTATATTTGGTATTTGAAATTTAAAAGATTAGGTATGTAGTATACTACTTATATAGTATATTATAGGAAAGAGAAGTGTGTACTAATTATAATTTGTACACAATAGAAGATGCTGTTAAAAGTTTAGATGAATTAGAAAACTTATCAGAAGATGATATTAAAAAGATTGTTCATAATGATAAACAGAGAAAACAAAAAGAATCTGAAAAAGTTAAAGATGATGCACCAGTTGATAGAATTTTAAAATAAAAAGACTATATATAATTATTGTTTATTGTCTTTATTACTATTATCTGATTTTACTTTAACTTTTTTTAAAAAGTTTGCATGATTATCAATTTCATGATAAAATAATGGATTTATATCAGATGATGATTGTTGTGGTTGTGGTTGTTCGTCATCTTCATTATCACTATCATATTGTTCATCATTACCATCATTTTTTAGAAAATATTCATTTGCTTGATAATTTCTTACTGAACCAACCTTTTTCTTTAGGATACTGTTTCTAATTACACTTTCACAAAGTGATTCTAAAGTTGGAGATACATCACCAATATTCATATCTCTTGAAATACTTTCATATTCTTTAAGTGTGTAAAACGTTTCCAATACAGTTTTTGCAGAAACAGATTTATTCTTATAGTTGAAACAGTCACTTCTTGATTTTTCAAAGTATTTACATTCTACAAGTTCCATCATTAAATTATTTGCAAATTTGTATGCTATAAAGTTTATAAATTTATTTGTCTTTTTATCCATTTTAATATTTGGATTTTTTAATAACTTTCTTAAATTTGCTTCACTGTTCGAATCATATTTATACAAACATTTTAATTAGAATACAACTTTCGTGTAACTACAATGTTTATAAAAAAATAAATACGAACTTTAATAAAGGTTTTACTAGATAATTATTGATATGTCTATCTTCACCACTTGTATTTGAAATGTTTGCGTTATTATCTGGGTTCATTATATTATCAATGTCTGCTTTGATTTCATTAATACTAGTAGTATCTTCATCAATGACTATAGGTTTGTTGATGTTATTTACATGAGTAGTAGTTTCTTTATTATTATTATTATTATTATTATTATTCATACTTGTTAGTGTATTATATTATCTACATTTATTTATATGTTAATATTATTTATGTGTTTGTGTGCCACATTTAATTAAAAACAATTAATTTTCAGAAAACTAAAAAAAAAAAAAAAAAAAACTTTTTAGTTTTTTAAAAACGTTCAAATATACAAATAACATTTACATATATATAAATAAAATCTGTCTCATATATAAATAACAATATTGGTCACACATAATGAGACCAGCGTTTAATCCAGTAGCAGCAAAACCTGCTCCCCTATCAACTAGACAAAAGAGAAGATTAATTAAAGAGAAAAGTGATAAAGAAATTGATTCTGAAGATGAAGAAAGGGTTACCACTGTTAGAAGAGGAATAAATAGAATTACAAATGCACTGGTAGATAAAAAACAAGTAAAATCAACAAGTGGTTTATTTGATTCAACAATTACATCATCTCCAACTGTACCTAAAAAGAAAGTAATTTCTCAAAGAGATTTGATGAAACAACAAAAACAACATGAAAAAGATATAAAACTTGAAAAAGAAAGAAAAAGAAAGGAACAAGAAGATAAAGATAAACAACTTGAGAAAGAAAGAAAAAGAAATGAACAATTAGACAAAAAAGATAAGAAAAGAAAGAAAAAGAAAAAAGTTGAATCTGAATCTGAACCTGAACCTGAAGAAGAACAACCTGAAACTAAAGAAAAAGAAAAAAAGAAAAAGAAATCTAAGTCAAGTAAAAAATCAAAATCAAGACATGATGAAGAAGAAGAGGATAATAAAGAAATAATATTATCAGAATTAGAATCATCTAAAGAGGAAATAATTAAAGAAAAAGAAACCAAAAAGAAATCAAGAGTAAGCAAAAAATCAAAATCTAAAGATAAAAAAGGAAAAGAAAGAAAGAAAAAGAGAAAGGTTGAATCTGAACCTGAAGAACTTGAAGAAGACCCAGAAAAACCTGAAATTAAAGAAAAAGAAAGAAAAAAAAAGAAATCTAAATCAAGTAAAAAATCAAAATCTAGAGATGATGAAGAAGAAGAAAATGAATTAGAAGAATCATCTAAAGAGGAAGAAACTAAAAAGAAATCAAGAGCAAGTAAAAAATCAAAATCAAGAGACGATGAAAAATCAGAGAAAAGGGTAAAGAAAAAAGAAACTAAAAAGAAAGATAAAAAGAAAAAAAAAGATAAAGAAAGAAAGAAAAAGAAGAAAGTAGAATCACCACCATCACCATCATCATCATCTGAAGAGGAAATTAAAGAAAAAGAAAGAAAGAAAAAGAAATCTAAATCAAGTAAAAAATCAAAATCTAGAGATGATGAAGAAGAAGAAAATGAATTAGAAGAATCATCTAAAGAAAAAGAAACTAAAAAGAAATCAAGAGCAAGCAAAAAATCAAAATCTAAAAAAGAAGAGAATGTTAAAAAAGTTGAAAAAAAAGAAACAACTGGTGCATTATATAAATGTGGTCACTTTAAATGTACATTAAAAAATGGTGAAGCATACACATCAAAAGATATATGGAAAGTTAGAAGACATGAAACATCAGTTCATTACGATTGCGAAAAAGATAAATGTGCAATTAAATGTGGTCATCAAGAGAAAACACCTTTTAAATGTGAACCTTGTAATACCTATTTCTCAAAATCTACAAATTTAAATAGACATATCAAATCGCATCATTCAGACGTTAAAAATCAAATGTTAGATTCAATTGGTTATAATAACAATAAAAAAAGAACTCAAGATTCCGATGATGATAAAGATACTTTTAAATGCGATCAATGTGATAAAAAATTTGCAACCAAATTTAATTTATCTAGACATTTATCAAATAAAAATGTACATAAAACAACTACAACTAAATAAATATAAATATAAATTATAAATTTAATTCATAAAAACTATAAAACTTAATGTGAGTGAGAGAGTGTCAAAATACTTTTTTTTTTTTATTTACAATATTCTTGGCTACTACTTTAATAGATTTATAATACATGTCTATATATTTTTAATATCTCTTTTTTTTCGAAAAAAATTAAAATCTCAAAACAAGAATATTTTATTTTTTGCACTTTGTAAAATCACAAAAATTTGAATATTTTAAAACAGCAAATAATTTTTAATAAATTTAATTAATATTATTAAAAAAAAATATTATTTGCTTAAAGGAATATATTTATTTGCGTGAGTAAATATCACATATAGTTATTACTGCTTGTCTGTGTGTTTTATATATCACAACCTTTATAAAGAAATAATAATAATAATTACTAAATAAACTGTAAATATATTAAAGTTTGTAGTCAGCAATCAATAGTGTGAAATATAATTTTTAATCCTTGTTATCGAATTAAATTAAAAAAAAAGTTTTTTTTTTATAAAATTTTTTTTTTTTTTTCTGTTAGTACGCTTTTATCAAAAAAAAGACCAAAATTTGTTTGTTTAATTACACGTTATGGTCACATTATATATATTATATTAAATTACATAATCAAATAACACATACCTATTTATATATACATCACAGTTTATCTTAAACGTTTCAATTTAAACAACCATACACACAAATCACAAACATACATACAAATATACATCATCGTCATCATACATAAATAATAGTGTGTTCACAAACTGTGTATATACAAATACATATATAGTTACACTATATTTGTGTTTAATTATTCATTTATACTGTATATAGTTACAACATATATATAAAAACAACAAACATCACAAATCAAACACCACACTCAATCGACCATACACACAAACCTTTTTTTTTTTTTTTTTTTTTTTTTTTTTTTTTTTAAAAAAAAAAAAATTTTTTTTTTTTTTTTTTTTTTTTTTTTTTTTTTTTAAAAAAAATTACACACAAATTTTCAAAAAACAGAGAAAATAGAAATTAGAAAATCAACATCATCATAATTTAAATAATAAATATCTATCTTAATAATAATACAACTTCAAACTTTTTTTTTTAACTTCAATATCACCACCATATCACACTCTTGTATATTTTATTTATTTATTCTTCTCTCGCATTCAGCAAACATAAACTTTTTAAAAGAAAGAAAAAAAAACAGTTCATTCACAGTTAACTCCTACCAAATCAACGAAAAACTGTAACTAATAGTGTTGTAAATATCTTTGTCGATATTTTTTATTCTTTTTTTTTTTTTTTTAAAGATTTTAGTTTTCCCACTCAATGCTTTTTTTGACGGTTATTTTATTTTTATTTTTTTTCGTTCACCAATTTTTTTTAAAAAAAATCTAAAAAAAAAAATACTGATTCTCTCCTATCACCTTATCCACCAATAGAATATAATACTGTAACAATAGCAAACTGTAAGGAAAAAGAAACAATAACAAATATCAAATAATAGATAGATAATAGAACAATTAAAAAATGAGTACACCAACTACAACTACATCAACAACAACTACAGCCAATCCAACAATTACAACAACCAATGTAAATGGCAATTCATCGTCACCACAATCACCAGCATCATCAACATCAACTATTTCACCACCAATGTCACCATCACTTTTAACTCGTTATAGAGAACAAAAAGCAGTAAACAAACAAATTGAAAAACAATTGAAAGACGAGAAAAAGATTATGGATAGTGAATTAAAATTATTACTTTTGGGTACTGGTGATTCTGGTAAATCAACTGTAGTTAAACAAATGAAAATTTTACATCTTGATGGTTACTCTGCTGAAGAAAGAGCAAATCAAAAACAATTTGTATTTAGAAATATAATTGAAATTGTATATGCAATTATTCGTGGTTGTGCCGTTTTAAATTTAGTTATTCCAACACAATTTGAATCAATTTGCAATACTGTATGTTTGTAGTTTGATTTATTAATAATGTTATTTATAAATAGTATATGTTATTAATAGACCGTTCTAATGTCCACAGATTGAAGAAATTTATGAAACTAAAAATTATACAAATCTTGATAGAGTTGTATTAAAAGGTATTTCAGATTTATCAAAAACTGATTCATTCATTTACGCATCAAATAATAGTGGTAGTCATTTCCAATTACATTCATCTTCACAATACTTTTTAGATGATCTTTCAAGATTTTCAGGTATGTCAAACAAACATAAAGATATCACATGTACATAATGGGTAATACAGGAATACTAATATTTATAATTTTGATGATTTATATAGAGGAAGATTATATTCCAACAGATCAAGATATTTTATATACTAGAGTAGCATCAACATCAGTTAGTGAAACTAGATTTGCAGTTAGAGGAATTAAATTTAGAATGATTGATGTTGCAGGTCAAAGAGGTCATAGAGATAAATGGATTCATCATTTTAGTGAAGTCACAGCAATATTATTTGTAATTTCATTATGTGAATATGATCAAGTATTAGAAGAAGATAGTAAAACCAATCGTATGATTGAATCAATTAAAGTATTTGGTGATATTATTAATCAACGTTGGTTCAAAGATATTCCAGTCATCCTTTTCCTCAACAAACGTGATTTATTTGCAGATAAAATTAAAAAAGTCGGAATTTCAACATGTTTCCCTGATTACACTGGTCCAAGTGAAGACTATGAAAAATCATTAATCTTTATAAAGAATAAGATCTTATCCGTTAATAAAACATCAAAGCCAGTATACACAAATGTAACCACCGCAACCGACACCACTAACATCGGGCACGTCTTTGAAGCTGTAAAGGATATCTTAACAAGAAATACTATGGAAGAAGGTGGTATCTAAGCCTATATGACATGAATGGGATTGCGAATTGGAATTAGATGATGGTAGTTGTAGTAATGGGAGTTCAATTGAAAATGAACATTCTCATAAACTTTATACAAAAAAAAAAAAAAAAAAATTTAACACATAAAAATAACAACACAATCACATACACATATATATATATATATATACATACCAAATCACATCAAATCAATTACCTTCTTCTTTCTCAATGCGTTCCAACCAATCAATCACACCACCAATATTTTTGTATATATTTTCTTTAACAACTTCAATCAATATCACTCTTTTTTCATTTATTCAAGAAAACATGTCTTTTTTTTTCAAGATACTATTCAAATTAATAACAATAATAATAATATCTTAAATCAAAAACTATAAATTATAAAAAATAAAATAAATATGTATTATTATAAAATAAAAAAGTAAAGAATATTTATTTCTAGTTGAGATCCAGATCTAGATATAATTGAATCTTTAACACAACAATGTGATTTCATAAGATGTTAAGGATATCTTAACAAGAAATACTATGGAAGGAGGTATAAGCTATATGACATGAATGGGATTGCGAATTGGAATATATATAAAGAAAAAAAAAAAGAAATATTATTTATTTATTATTTGAGGGGTTTATATTACTGTAAAATTATTATAGTAGCTAAAGGTCTCAAAGTTGGAATATTTTTCTGTTTCTTTTTCTTTTCATCATTGTGTAACTTGGTCATTTTAGATAATTATAATATTGATTTAATTAGTCTACCTATAATTAATCAAAATTTCAAATCAGAATTTAAATATTTATCAAATTATTGGTCAGATAAATTATCAGATTCACGATTTATACTATTTGTAAATACATTTTTAAATAAAAAACGTTCTGGTCGAATTGAAAGATTTAAAACTAATTTTCCCAATATTCGATCAAATTTGTATGTTGAATTACTACCACTACTATAAAGTCAATTGTAAATTCATTAAAATTTAAATACTTTTAATGATTGGTATTGATCTCATTAGTTCAATACCCATCTCGTAAATTCAATACATATCAATTATTTTCAATTAGAGAATAATTCAAATAAAGCAATTATGCCATCATCACAATCTTCACAATCTTCACCTGAACAACAATCATCTTCTTCTACAACACCATCATCTTTTAATAACAATAATAATAACAATAACAATTCACACCAAATATTGAAGAGTTTTTAAAAATACTGCATGAAGAAGAAATATACTCTCCATTTTACAATGTTGATCAACATAAATTTAATTTAATATTAATGAGATTTAGAAAAGGAGGTCACCTTTTTCTTGGTGCATTTTTATGTCATGATAGTAAAGAGCCATTAGACCGTTCATTCACAGTAACCATTGTAAATAATAATTCAGGTGAAAAAGATAGAGAAAGTAAATGTTTAGATTGTACGAATTTAAAACATAATTATGTAAATATATTTATAAATCACTAATTTCAAAAACTATTCATATAGTTAATGTACCTAGTATTGGTCGTGGTTTTGATAAAGTTATAAATTATAAATTTTTGACAGTTGAAGATGGTTTTATTTCAAAAAAAAAGGTGTTTTAAAAATAAAACTAACAATCAATAAAGTTTTCAAATTTATAAAAACGTTAAAAAAAATAAATGCGCAAATACTCCGAGCTTTGAAAATTTGACCAACCAAACCTTGGTAATTAATCAAAAATTTTATAATAGAACCTACCAGGCGATACTTTTTTTTAAAAATTCGAATTTGGATAAAGATATTTTCTTTTTTTTTTTTATTCGAAATTATAATTTTTAAAAAGAATATATTCCAACATGAAAGTTATAAATTTATTAATATTATTTTGTATATTATTTATTGTTGGAGTAATTAATGGTGATACTTGTACAAGATATTCAGATGTAAATTCAAAATCAACAGATCCAAAAACATGTGGTACAACACAAGAAGATCCATGTACAACAATAACAGATTCAATTTTATCATGTGGTGATTATACTAGTATATCATTAATATTATCACCAGGTACATTTAAAATTGAAAAAGTATCAACATTTGGTACTGTAACAAATAAATCAATTAGTATTGTAAATAGTTTTTCAACAACTGTACCATTACCACAAGTAATAATTGATTTATCCAATGCAATTGACTCATTTATTCATATTGTACCAGTTACACCATTAGATTTAACAACAATTCAAATTAATGGTATTACATTTATAAATGGTAATCAATTAGCAGGTTCAGTGGTACTGTTAAATGGTACAGGGTTAATTAATTTACAAATTGATAAATCTACATTCACAGGTAATCAAGTAACTAATGGATATGGTGGTACATTTGGTTTCTTCAGTAATCCAAATATACCAATATCAAATACAACGACTACTCTCGGTAAAAGTGGTTCTGTAACAATTAATAGTAGTTCATTTACAGATACATACAACTCAAATGTACGTGGAGGTATATTTTATTCTGGTGGATTAGATATAGGGTTCACATTTAATAATTGCTTATTTTCAAATGTAACTTCATTAAATACAACATTTGGAAGTATTGGGTATATGAATTTAGGTTATTTAACAATAACAAATAGTGTTGTAAAATATAGTTATTCAAAATCATCATTTTATATTACATCAACAAATCAAGTACCATTGAATGGAGGTCCTTCATTTTATTTTCAAAATATTTCATACTCGGATTCAAATGGTGGTACAGGGTTCACAATTACAGGTCAACCAACAATAACTCAATTTGATAGTTGTACATTTTCAAATAATGTAAATTCAAGTCCAATTTATTTAATTCAATCTGGATCAACTCGTATTGATAATTGTATATTTTCCGGTAATTCAAATAACTTTACCAATCAAATGAATGGTGGCGCAGTTACTATACTTAGTACATCAGTTTCAATTGTAAATTCAACATTCGTTTCAAATCGTTCACCATATGGTGGATCAATTTATTTATCGGGTATTTCTGAAGTTTATCATGCTACACCAGTAACAATTATTGGATGTAAATTTGAAAATAACACAAATCCAACTGGTAATGGTGCATCTATAATCGATGATGTTAATGATATATTAGTAATTCAAAATTCTGTATTCAATGAAAATTCAGTTTCTTCAATATATTGCACACAGTCAAGTATTAGTTTATCAAATGTTACAGTTACATTAAATAATGAATCGCCAAATAAAGTTAATCCATATGGTATTGAATGTGGTGTATTAGCTGGATCATGTGATGTTGTAAATACAGTTACTCAAGAATCTTATTTTTGTAATAAAGAAGATGCATATTATTACGGTAAACCAACAGGTTTAACACCTGCGCAAAAAGCTGGTATCTCCATTGGTGTAATCGCTGCATTCATATTAATTGTAATTGGTAGTGTATTAATATTAAGAAAATATAGACTTTCAAAACAATATAAACCAATTGGTCTTTAAATAAATAATTTATTTTATCATTATAATAATAACAAAGAGGATATAAATATAATAATTAAAATTGATGATCTTAAAGTTGATGATATTGATACCTCTTCACTATCTGATGATGATTGAGTTGGTGAAATAGTTGAAGTTGGTGTTGTTGATTGTATATATTGAATTTCTGATGATATTAAATTACCACCTACTGAAACTATGAGTGTATAAATACCTGCTGATTGTGGTGGGTATGTAATTGTAATTGATGTTGAGTCAGCAGTGGTAGTTGTACATTTAACATTATTAATTATAACTAATATAGTGGATACACTTGCACCAGAGCCAAATGAACCAGTTAAATTTATTGAGCCTCCAGTTGAATTTAATTTATTTGTTGGTGTATTCAATGAAAATTGATTTGAATTTACAATTGTGAATGAAAGTGTATTTGATTTTTGACCACCAATAATTGTGTATACTGTTAATTGGTCACCTAAATTAATATTATTTTTTGTTGCATTTATATAAACACCGGTATTTTTGAGAGATGGATCTGAAATTGATGATTGAAATACAATGTTATTGATAGTAATATTATTTGGCGCATTGTAATTGAATCCAGTACCATTAATAGTTAAGTGATTTGTACCGTCTTTTACAAAAAATGTATAACCTATAATAACTGGTGCTTCATATGAATAATCGAAAGAAACTTGAAAACTATCACTAAAACCAAATGTAAATGAATATGAGAAATTTGCACCAACACCTTGTGGGATTGATAACTCCATTTCATAGTTTGGTATAGTTACATTGATTTTTGGTGATGAAAATGCATTGGTTGTTTGGGGAATGTAATTTGGATTTAAACCAGGTTTTGCATTCCATCCAAAATCAATACCACGAATTGTAATTACAGATGTACCATCAGTTTTTGAAATTTTATTGTAATTCATATCTATATTAAATGTTGAACATCCAGATGCTGGTGTTGTACTATTAAAATTAACAAATGGATTTGGGAATAATGCATTTGCAATTGATGATGATCCACCATAACATAAGAAACAATTTGGTACACTTTTTAATTGATTATCACCAAGATATAATCTACCTTCTTTAACTCTACAATATTCATCTGGTATTGAACCTGTAAATCCACTTTTAGAAATTTTTATATTTTGTACTATTGAATAATCAAAACCAGTTGGCAATGATTGACCTTGTAATGTTGATTCTTCATATTTAAAATGTTCTACTTTTGAAACATCTAATAACGATGCTTTTACTCCAACTAAAGATAATATACTAAAATTATAAAGTTAGAAACTTACACCTTTTAAAATAATATAATATAATACATACACAGATGAATTTATAGCAAATTTAACACATGGTGGTGTTGTACAATTATTAATAAAATAATCAAATGCTTTAAGTTGTCTAAATTAATTAATAAATTAAACAATGAATCAATTAGTATTACATTTATGATTACTTTTATATTTCAATATTTACACTAATTCAACTTTCGAAAGATCAATGGAACTTGTATTTGATGGTAATGTATAACCTTTACCTGAAATATGCATTATATACATTAAATGTTGATTTCCAATTGTTTTATCAAATTCCCAAAGTTGGTATTGTGATGCTGTTGTGGCTGTTGTATCTTGACCATTTTTTAATACTATTGGATTATCACATGATTCAAAATTTATAAATAATCTATCAGCTTTTAACCCACCAAAACTTTGTAATTCAAATGGTACATAACCTGATCTTGTTTTATCATTTTGAACATTAAATGATGCTTCTGATAAATTTTTAAATGCAGAATTTTGTTCAGATGGCCAATTTGAAAGATGGTTCACAGGAAACAAGAAATTTTCTAAATTATTTGATGGTATAGGATTTGGAAATGAAAATGAACCAAAAGTGTTTCTAATTTCAAGATAATTCATACTAACACCAGTGAAAAATCCTTTTGGTATTGGTACATTCACTTGATACATTTGTATATAAGCCAAATTTGTTGGTAATACAACATCTGGATCAATTGGTTGTGAATGATTATTTACAACTCTAAATAAATAAATATAATTTATTAATATTTAAAAGTTTTTACGATGGTAAAAAATATGTACATACACAACATAAGGTTCATCAGCATTTGGTAATTTAGAAAACAAATGTCTAACTTGAACTTGGCCACCTATTGAAATATAATCAATTGATGTAAATTTCGTAAAATCTAAATCTATGGGATCATTTGTTGGATTATAAGTGACATTATAAGAATTGATAACAAAGAAATTAACATAGAAAAAACTTGATGAAGAGTATTTTTTACATGTAAAATATGCTGTTATTGAACATGGATCAGTTATATTGATTCCATTTATTTGATAAAATATATCTTGTGCTGCTTCTAATTGATTTGGTTCTAACAAATCTATTGAATTTGAAAAACCAATAACATATAAAATATATAATATTATTATTATTTTATTCATTCTAATTTTTTTGTGTTTTGTGATGGATTAACTAATAAAAAAAATTTGTTTTCCTAACAGATTAAAACGATTATAATAATTAAAAAACATAAAAAATAGCATAAAAAAATATCTTTCGTGATATTTTATTTTTACAAAAACCAAACCTTTGTGTATGGTTTATCTGTCGCATACAAATAATAAGATAAAAAAACGTAAAAAACACAAAAGAACTGATAAACGCACTAACCATTAACATTTTATTTATATAACTATTTTATTTTATTTTTTTTTTTTTTTTTTTTTTAAATTTTTAATTTTTAATTTTTTTTTTGAAATATTTTAAAAAAAAAATATTTTATTGTTTTTATTTTTAAATTTTTAAACAAGTTTCATTTAATAAAATTAAAAGTTGTGTGAGATTT